>WAAF01010437.1:0-29830 GCA_013400475.1 Tricholaema leucomelas | reverse complement strand
GACTTTGCTCCTCTCCAGGGTGCTGAGCACACTCTGTTCCCATTATCCCAGGACTTTGCTCCTCTCCAGGGTGCTGAGCACTCTCTGCTCCCATTATCAAAGGACTTTGCTCCCCTCCAGGGATGCTGAGTAGCCTCTACTCCCATTATCCCAGGACTTTGCTCCTCTCCAGGGTGCTGAGCACACTCTGCTCCCATTATCCCAGGACTTTGCTCCTCTCCAGGGTGCTGAGCACTCTCTGCTCCCATTATCCCAGGACTTTGCTCCTCTCCAGGGATGCTGAGTGCCCTCTACTCCCATTATCCCAGGACTTTGCTCCTCTTCAGGGATGCTGAGCACACTCTACTCCCATTATCCTGGGATCCTGCTCCTCTCCAGGAATACTGAGCACCCCCTGCTGCCGCAGGACCCACCCTGGTGAACCCCCCCACGTGCTGGGTACCCACTGGTGCCGGTGGCCTTACCTTGTCCGCTCGGCTGCTGGGGGGAAGCCGAAGCTGGTGGGTGGTGGGGAAGGGGTGGCCGAGATGTCTGGAGCCTGCTCGGGGATGGGCGAGTGGGGGGCTGCAGGGAGGTCGGCAGGGGGCATAGGGGGGTGCAGGGCTGGGGGGGTGGAGGAGGCCTTGCGCACCGCCGAGGTGCCACGCCGAGCCACCCACGAGGTGTCCATCACCCTGACGCCCATGCTGGGAGGGGGACACACACACAGAGACAGGATCTCAGCACCATACTCCAGGTCCTCTGTGAGGAACTGCTCCCCAAAATACCCCTCCCGCTGAGAAGCTGCTGGGAATGAACCTTCACACTCAAAGAGGGTAGGGGAGGGGGGTGGCCGTGTGGGATACACTTGTGTCACCCACCAGCCACCTCTTCTGTCCTCAAGTGCAAGCAGGCACCAGCCCAGCACCAGCCTGGACGTGAGGAACAATTTCTTCCCCAAAAAAGGGTTGTCAAAGCCTGGAACAAGCCTTGCAGTCTCCATCTCTGGAGGGGTTTTGAGGCTGTGGAGATGTGGTTGCGAGTAACATGCTTTAGTGGTGAAGCAGGGTTCACAGAAGCATAGAATGGTTTAGGTTGGAAGGGACCTCAAAGATTAGCCAGTTCCAACCCCCCTGCCATAGGCAAGGACACCTCCTACTAGAACAGGTTGCTCAAGGCCTCATCCAACCTGGTCCTGAACACCTCCAGGGAGGTTGTGGAGCACAGAAGCACCCAATGTGATCTTCGATCACATTGGGTGCTTCTGTGCTCCACAACCTCCCTGGGCAACCTGTGCCAGTGTCTCCCCACCCTCACTGGAAACAGCTTCTTCCTGACATCCATTCTAAATCTCCCTTCTGCCAGTTTAAACCCATTATGCCTTATCCTGTCACTTGATCACCATGAAGACCTTTTTTTCTGATCTAAATGGCTGATTCTGTGATCCCAGCACCTTCCCAGCAGCTTCCCAGCCCCTCCAGCAGATACAGTACCTTTGGATTTTCCTAAGGCTGCGTGGGCAGAAACACAGGGAGGTTAGTGTGGAAAAGCCCAACCTTGGCAGAGGAGCTGCAGGGACAAGGGACTTTGAGAGAGGGGACAGGAGGGGCATGGTGGAGATCAGGCTATGGCAGTGACAGGGAGAGCTGAAGATGCTTTTAAAGATGGGGAGAAACTTGAAGGTGCTCTTCCAAGAGGAGGAGAGCTCTGGGGGTGCTTGTGGAGACGGGGAGAGCACCACAGAGGTTACTCCCAAATCAGGAAGAGTACTGAGGGTGAAGAGCTCTGGATGTGTTTTGGGAGTCAAGGAAAGCTCTTGGGGGTGGATTTTGGAGACGTGGAGAAATTCAAGGCTGGTTTGGAGATGAGGAGAGTATTTGGGACAGTTTTTGGAGGTTGGGAAGAGTCTTAGGGATGTTCTTCCAAGATGAGGAGTCCTGGGGACGTATTTTTGGAAACAGGTAGAGCCCTGGGGACATCTTTCTGGAGCTGGGGAGAGCCCTGGAGACATTCTTCCAAGATGAGGAGAGCCCTGAGGACATATTTTGGAGAGCTCTGTGGACATCTTTTGGAGATGGGAGCCCTGGAGACACTTTTTGGAGTTGGGGAGAGCCCTGAGGACACATCTTTTGAGACAGGGAGAGCCCTGGGGGTGTCTCCTGGAGCTGCCCTATGGCTGTGGTCCCTGTGACGAGGAGCACACAGAGGCTGGGGGT
The DNA here is from genome assembly GCA_013400475.1 of Tricholaema leucomelas. NCBI lineage: Eukaryota > Metazoa > Chordata > Aves > Piciformes > Lybiidae > Tricholaema lacrymosa > Tricholaema leucomelas. The sequence goes on along the minus strand of WAAF01010437.1, from coordinate 27,635 downwards.
GGGTAGCTTTGCCCTGGAGCAGAACCCACAGATGTTGAAGACACCTGAAGCACCTGACCTTGGCATAGCACAGTCTCCAGTGCCACTCCATGGGCCACACCACTCCCATGCCCAGCAGGCTGGCAGCAGATGTTGAGCACTCTTGGGCTCCCCAAGAGCCCAGCATGCAAAGGGGGGGGATCCCCCCCACCCCAAGACCACCCAAGCTCCAGCAGCTCAGCACTACCTCCACCAGAATGGTGGCAGTGCCACCCCACTTCCCTTTGCCTGCCCCCTGGCACCGCAAAGCCCCTACCCATCCTTCTTGTAGAACTCCAGCATCATGTTGTCCGTGGCCACGCTGAGAGGCCTCCGTGCCTGGTCGTGCTGCCGCCGCTCCGCGTGGTCCATGTCTGGAGAGGGCATGGAGCTGTAGTTGGCATTGTGGTTGACGTGCACGGGGCTGCCATAGTTGCCTGTCACGTTGAACTCGATGTCTGAGGGCAGGGAAGGAGAGGGAGGGGACACACATTGGCTTGTCTGTCCCCATGGACAGCTGGGCTGAGGGTGCCAGCACTGCAGGAATGCTCAGGAGGGTCCTGGAGCACAGAATCCTCCTAGAGAAGCTGACTGGTGGTGGCTGGGGCGGGCACAGGCTGTGGTGGGTTAAAGACTGGCTGGTGGCCAGGCCCAGAGGGTGGTGAGGGGTGGAGGTAAGTGCAGTTGGTGGCTGGTCACAAGTGGTGCTCCCCAGGGCTCAGTGCTGGGGCCAGCTCTGTTTGCCATCATCAGTGAGCTGAACGCAGCCTCAGCCAGTTTGCAGGTGACACTAAACTGGGTGGCAGTGTTGATCTGCTGAGGGGCAGAAAGGCTCTGCAGAGGGATGTGGGCAGGCTGAGGACAACAGCATGAGGTTCAACTAAGCCAAGTGCTGGGTGGTGCACCTGGGGCATGTCAATCCCATGAATGATCTTGGGGTAGAATGGCTGGAAACTGCCCCATGGACAAGGACCTGGGGGTCTAGAGCCAGCTGAAGATGAGCCAAGGTGTGCCCAGGTGACCAAGAAGGCCACCAGCATCCTGACCTGGATCAGCAATGGTCTGGCCAGCAGGAGCAGGGCAGGGATTGTCTCCCTGTACTAGGCACTGGTGAGGTCACATCTCGAGTTCTGGGTTCAGTTTTGGGGTCCTCACTCCAAGAAGGACACTGAGGGGCTGGAGCAAAGAAGGGCAACAAAGCTGTGAAGGGTCTGGAGAACAGGGCTGGGGAGGAGCAGCTGAGGGAACTGGAGGTGTTTAGTGTGCAGAAGACGAGGCTGAGGGGAGACCTCATTGCTCTCTACAGCTCCCTGAAAGGAGGCTGGAGCCAGGTGGGGGTTAATTTCTTCTCCCTAGTCTCAGGTGATAGAGGGAGAGGAACTGGCCTGGAATTGGGACGAGGAGGGTTAGGTTGGAGATGAGGAACAATTTCTTTGTTGCAAGAGTGGTCAGGGATTGGCAGAGGCTGCCCAGGGAGGTGGTGGAGTCCCCATCCCTGAAGGCATTCAATGAATGTATGACCACGGCACCTGGGGACACAATTTAATGGTCATGGTGGTGCTGGGTTGATGGTTGGACTGGATGATCTCAGAGGGCTTTTCCAGCTGACAGTTCTGTGATTCTATGGAGAGGCTGGGTCAGGCTCACTGCTGGGATGACTCTTGCCAGATCTCTGCGTGAGCCTTCTGAAGAGGAGGAAAGCAGAGTGGGCCGGCAAAAATAAACTTAGGGGCTGGCTGAGCACTCCTTCTCCAGGGAAGTCTGGGAGGTCCCACAAAGCCTACCCCACCCCAGCACAGCACAGCAGAGCCTACCTCCAGGGAAGAACCAGTCTGCGTGCTGGATGAGCGGCTCGATGATGCCCACAATCTGCAGCGACACAGTCGTCATCAGCTCCGTCACGTTCCTGCGGGGCAGCGGGCAGCAGTCAGCAGCCCCACCACAGCCTGCCCTCAGCCCTGCACATCCACACCCACCTGCCTCTGCAGCACTCAGCAGCCCCACCACAGCCTGCCCTCAGCCCTGCACATCCCCACCCACCTGCCTCTGCAGCACTCAGCAGCCCCACCACAGCCTGCCCTCAGCCCTGCACATCCACACCCACCTGCCTCTGCAGCACTCATCAGCCCCACCACAGCCTGCTCTCAGCCCTGCACATCCCCACCCACCTGCCTCTGTTCCTGTCTGGCCTGCTCTTAGTGACCCTGCTTGGCAGTGGGAGTTGAACTGGATGATCTCAAGAGGTTCCTTCCAACCCTTCTGGGATTCCCAGTGGGAATTTACTGCATCCAGTTCTGGAGCCCCTATTACTGTCGTGTCTGGTTCTGCAGCCCCTATTACTGCTGTGTCTGGTTCTGCAGCCCCTATTACTGCTGTGCCCAGTTCTGCAGCCCCTATTACTGCTGTGTCTGGTTCTGCAGCCCCTATTACAGCTGTGTCTGGTTCTGCAGCCCCTATTACAGCTGTGTCTGGTTCTGCAGCCCCTATTACTGTCGTGTCTGGTTCTGCAGCCCCTATTACTGCTGTGTCTGGTTCTGCAGCCCCTATTACTGCTGTGCTCAGTTCTGGAGACAGTATTACAAGATCTGAAGGTGCTGGAAGGTGTCCAGAGAAGGGTCATGAGGATGATCAGAGGGCTGGAAGGTGCTCTGCTATGAGGACAGGCTGAATGTTGGGGCTGCTCAGTCTGGAGAAGAGAAGGCTCTGAAGAGACCTCATTGTGGCTTTCCAGTACGTGATGGGGGCTACAAGAAAGCTGGGGAGGGACTTTTTAGGCTGTCAGGTAGTGATAGGACCGGGGGGAATGGAGCCAAACTAGAAGTGGGCAGATTCAGATTGGATGTTAGGAAGAAGTTCTTCACCATGAGGGTGCTGAGACACTGGAACAGGTTGCCCAAGGTGGTAGTGGAAGCCTCACCCCTTGAGGTGTTTAAGGCTAGGCTAGATGAGGCTCTGAGCAACCTGATCTAGTGTGAAGTGTCCCTGCCCATGGCAGGTGGGTTGGAACTGGATGATCCTTGGAGTCCCTTCCAGCTCTGACAATTCTATGATTCTGTGATTTTGGCCTTGGATCCCTCCTCATGCCCTCACCTACTTCCCACCTGTCCACCTTACCCATCAGCCTGTGGCCAGAGGAGATTGGGTCCTAGCACGATGGCCACATTGCTTGGAGTCATTTTATTCATGTCCTGGTACTCGGTCAGCTTGGCCAGGAATTTAATCAGGTACCTGCAAAAGTGGAGCTGTGTCAAGGTCCCCAGAGCCATGTCCAAAAGTGAGTAGATGTGGCACTTGGGGACATGGTCTAGTGGTCATGGTGGTGTTGGGTAAAAGGTTGGACTTGATGGTCTTAGTGGTCTTTTCCAACCTTAATGATTCTATGATTCTATGCTGGGGTACCCAGAGCTGTGTTGGGGTACTCAGAGCCATGCTGGGGTACTCAGAACTGTGTTGGGGTACTCAGAGACACGCTGAGTACCAGAGCCATGTTGGGCTCTCCAGAGCCATGCTGGGGTACCCAGAGCTGCGTTGGGGTAGCTGGACCCATCCCCTCTCCAAGGTGTCCCCAGCCCCAGGCTCACCTGATGTTGTTGTAGTTGGCTTTGGGCAGCTTCTCACAGGCATTCCACAGGGCCTGCAGCCGCTTCTCCTGCTCTGGGATGCTGTGGGGAGGTGAACAAGAGGGTCAAGCCTCATCCCCATGCCACACCAGGGCTTTCCACTCCACCAGCCCTGCCCTTGGAGGGGGGTCCCTCAGCCATATGCGAGTAAAAAAGAACCCCAAACCTGGTCCAACTGAGAAGGAAACCTCTCGGTGGCAGGCTGGGTGCTGGTCCTCTCCTCACCCCTGTGCAGCCACCCCAAGGTTTGTGTTTTGGGGATGTGCTCCCTTTGGAGAGGGAAATTATTGCCAACAGCCCCTCCACACACACCAGCCCAGTCCTTGATGTGCCACCACTGGTGACTGTCCCCTCTTGTGAGCCACCACTGCATCACTGTCCTCAGGGCAGGTGGGGAATGTGGTCAGACCTACCTTTGGGCACCACCAAGGCTGCTCTCACCCCAGAAGGAGATGCTCCCTCTCCTACCTCACTCTGCCCAGCATCTCTCCACCCCAAACATCTCCCATGGTGGAGCAGACCCACTCGAGCCACCTCAGCTGGCCCAGCCCTGCTGGGTTTGAGGGTTCCATGGTGCAGACCATCCCAGGAACATAGGTGGGAGCTCTCTTAGAGAGCCATCCAGAAATGGCACTAGCACCCAAGGGCATGCCAAAAGTTGCTGGGAGAGCTCAGCTACCTTGGCAGGGTGCTCTGGACCACGGTGGGGTCACCAGGGTTGGGGGACAATGTCACTCCTACTGCCAGGAGCCAAAATGCTCAAGGAGCATCACAGGAACTCTGCTCCCAGACCCCAGAGGAAACATCTCAAATGCTGAGCCCTGTCAGAAGTAACTCAAAGCCCTCAAACCATTCATAGGCACCCAAGATGCCACTGCCAGGGTGGCACGGGGTGGGGCAGATGCCCCAGACTCACTTGGAGGCCTGGATCCACTCCTCGTACAGCTCGAAGGTCATGAGGGGCTCTGGCAGCTCTCGCAGGTAGGATTTGAGGGCACCTGTGGCACACAGGGGATATGGGGCTTGGCACCAGCCGACGGGCACCGACTGCTTTCACTCCTTCACCTTTAGCCTCGCATCTCTCCCAACCCTTCCCTCTTAGTTCCTCTCGCTTGGTGGAGCCCACAGCAACTCCTGACCACCAGCAACCTCCTTGCCACCCTCTGGGTGCCCACAGCCGCATGGAGCACCCCCCACACCATCAAGCCCCCAGGCCGAGGTGCCCCTACCCGCGATGGCATGGGGGTCAGCTGAGTACTCCTGCACATCCACCACGCAGCAGTCCAGGGCAGCCTTCAGCTTCTTCAGCTTGGAGGCCGAGGGAGCCACACGGAACAGACCCTTCAGAGAGGTCACAGGAGGCTGTCAGGCAACCTCTGGGACTGGTGATGTCCCCAGAGCCTCCTGCTTCCTCAGAGGCACCCATGCCTCACAGAATCATAGAATCAGCCAGGTTGGAAGAGACCTCCAAGCTCATTCAGTCCAACCTAGCACCCAGCCCTGTCCAGTCAACCAGACCATGGCACTAAGTGCCTCATCCAGGCTTTGCTTGAACACTTCCAGGGACGGTGACTCCACCACCTCTCTGGGCTGCCCATTCCAATGCCAATCACTTTCTCTGGCAGCAACTTTCTCCTAACATCCAGCCTAGATCTCCCCTGGCACAACTTGAGACTGTGTCCCCTTGTTCTGTTGCTGGTTGCCTGGCAGAAGAGACCAACCCCACCTGGCTACAGACTCCCTTCAGGTAGCTGTAGACAGCAATGAGGTCTGCCCTGAGCCTTCTCTTCTCCAGGCTGCACACCCCCAGCTCCCTCAGCCTCCCCCCACAGGGCTGTGCTCCAGGCCCCTCACCAGCTTGGTCACCCTTCTCTGGACACATTCCAATATCTCAACATCTCTCATCTCCTTCCACCACGCCCAGCTAAGGGTGGCAGGGCACAGGACCCACCTCCTCCTGCATGCCACACTCCAGCAGCATGGTCACGCAGGCCTCCACGGGGAAGGCGATCTCCCGCCCACTGACAGCCAGGTGCTCCTCCAAGGGCTTCCCAAACGAGGGCTTCTCCATCCACGCCTCTGGGATGGGCAGAAAGGGTCAGAGGAAGGGGAGGATGGCACAAGGTTGGGTGTGTCCTCCCGTCAAAAGGCCCTCAGATGACAGCATTTCACCAGCAAACCTTCCATCTGGGTGTTGCCACCAGAAGAGGACTCTGCACCTTGGGTGGCTCAGGAAGAGCTTTTTGGGAGATGACATCCAAATAAAATGTTTCCCAGGTGTCTCAGGGGACATTTCAAAGGGGCCAGAAAATGTTTTCCAGAGTGGGGGGCAGCAATAACTGGCAAACCTTTGGCATATATTCCACTTTCTTTCACCATGGTTTGAGGCAAGAATATTTTGTGGAACCAAGAGATTCCTACCCCTGGCTCTCCCCAACCTCCCTCTGCCAGCCCAGCTCTTCTGAAGCCTGCCAGCCCCAAAACCCTTCCTTGGCACTGGGTTCCCATTCCTGGTGCTGTGCCCAGTGGGGACGTTTGGGCAGGTTTCCCTCCCTCCCCATGAAGCTGGCCACATCCTGCCCCCTGTCATCAGGAGGGGTGGGGAGGGGATAGGATGGGGATGGGATTGGATGGAGATGGGCAGGAGGCAGTGGTGAGGTGGAGACAGAGATGAGATGGGGACAGGATGGGGACAGAGACAAGATGGGTATGATGATGGGATGAGATGGGTATGATGATGGGAATGGGGTGGGCATGAGAATGGGATGGGCTGGAGATGGGGATGAGGTGGGGATGGGGATGAGGATGGGGATGGGATGGACATAGGATAGAGATGGGGATGGGAACAAGGTGGGGATAGAGTAGGGATGAGATGGGTATAAAGATGAGAATAGGATGGATATGAGAATGGGGAATGAGATGGGGATGGAATGGAGATGGGATGGAAAGGAGATGGGCTAGAGACAGGGGTGAGGTGGGGATGAGGATGGGGAGGGGACGGAATGGGATGGCATGAGATGGGGATGGGGACAGGATGGGGATAGAGACGGGATAGGGATGAGATGGGTATGAGGATGGGAATGGGATGAGTATGAGAATGGGGAACGAGGATGGGATGGAGATGGGATGCTGTCCCCAGTGGCAGGGCAGTGGGCTGCAGTGGGCTGAGCAAGGGGAGGACGCTCAACCACGAAGCCAGCACCACACCACTGGGTCACAGCGGGGCTGGCTCATTGCTGTGGCTCCGGGGTGACACAGAGGCTCTCGGTGTCACAGGCAGGAGTGGGAGAGTGGCCAGGGACACTTACCCTGCTGGGCTTTAATTTGGGGCAGGACGTTCTGCAGAAGGGCTAAGGACTTCCGATGGTACTCTGCCTGCACCTCGATCAGCTGTGGGGACAGAGACAGCACCGCTGCCACCCCCGGCCAGGGACGGGCACCCAGGAGCCCCGTGGGGACGAGTGGCACTTACAGTTTGGAAATAGTTTGCATAGTCTACTTCTTTGGCCACAAAATTGTACATGTCAGCAGAGAGCTGGTCCTGCAGAGAGGAGAGAGTTAGTCACTGTTCCACTCCTGCAATCCCAGAATCCCAGCCTGAAGGAAGTTGGAAGAGACCTCTGGAGTATATCCAGTCCAACCCCCATGCTAAAGCAGGGCACCCACAGCAGCTTGCACAGGAGCACAATGCCCAGCTGGGGTTGGAAGCTCTCCAGACAAGGAGGCTCCACAACCTCGCTGGGCAGCCTGCTCCAGGCCTCCAGCACCCTCACAACCAAGAAGTTTCTCCTCCTGTTCAGGTGGAACTTCCTAGGTTCCAGTTTGTGCCCATTGCCCCTTGTCCTGGCCCTGGGCACCACTGACAAGAGCCTGGCCCCCTCCTAGCAAGAGCTAAAGCTTGCCCCCCAGCCTTTAGCTTTTGCTGAGCATTGATTAGATCCCCTCTGGGACTCAAGAGCCCCAGGCTGGGTCCCCTGGGAACATGATGGTCTCTGGCTCCAGTGGGATGTGGAGGATGGGAACAGAGGGACCAAGGATGTCCTGTTTGGCTAGAGAGCATCACCCACAGTTGGCAGCCCTGGTGCAGTGTTTGTCTCTTGAGAGTGACACCTTCAGCATCTGTCAAGCCCCAGCAGTGGCCAGTGGTGATGGTGAGAGGGTCAGGGATGAATTTGGGCAAGGGGATCAGTCAGGGGAGGACTGGGCATGGGCAATGGTGTAAAAAGAGGATGAAGAATGGAGTAAAGCCATACAATTGTTTGGGTTGGAAAAGATCTCTAAGTTTATCCAGACCAACCTTCAGACTAACACCTCCATGGCCATCACACCACGTCCCAAAGTGCCATGCCCACAGGTTTCTTCAGCACCTTCAGGGGTGGGGACTCCACCTGGGCAGCCTCTGCCAACCCCTGACCACTCTTGCAGCAAAGATTTTTTTCCTCACCTCCAACCTTGTTTCAAGCCATTTCCTCTCCTTCTATCACTTGAGACCAACCCCCACATCAGTCCAACCTCCTCTCAGGGAGCTGTAGAGAGCAATGAGGTCTCCCTTCAGCCTCCTCCAGATTGAACACCCCCAGTTCCCTTAGCTACTCCTCACCAGCTCTGCTCTCTAGACCTTTCCCCAGCTTCACTGCCCTTCTCTAGACCCAACCCAGCACCTTCCTGAAGTGAAGGGCCCACAGCTGAACACAGGATAGAAGGTTTAGCCCTCCCACTCCCATCCCAGCCAGCAGCAGTCCCCCAGGCCCCAGGTACCCTGCAGATCTCCACTCTGTTGGCTGCCTCCTCCATCTCCTCCCTGAGCGCATCGGCTTTGGCCCCCGAGGGCTGCAGGTTGCTGGCCAGACTCGAGGACTTTGCAGACTGCTGCCACCTGAGCAGAGAGGGCAGAAATGTCATGGCAGGAAGGGGGAGACAGTGGATACCAACAGACTTGGAGGGCAGCCTTGCCATGGTCCCCAAGACATCATGGAGACAGTCCCAACCCAGGCTAGGATAGAGGATCCACTCCCAATCCTAACTATTCCCAGCATCCATATCCAGGCCCTACTTCAGTCATTAATTTCATCAGGGAATGAGTCTCATTTAGGTGGGAGGAGAGAGGAAGGTGATGGAAGAGTCCAGATTCGATGCTGGGGGCTATGGAGACCTCCCAGACCTCTTCCCAGGACAGAGCATGATGGGTGGGGCTTGGCCACCTCTACAGCCCCAGACAAAACCCAAAGCACAGCCAACAGGAGTCAATTAGATGACACAGCCAATGTCACCTAAAAAGAGTTAGGGACATGAGTAGATCCCAAAGGACATCCCAGCTCCACCCCAGCACTGCTCTACAGCAGCAGCAGACCCTGGCTCTTTGCCAGCATGTAGGAACTCCCAAGGCAGGGAAAAGAGATCCATGGATTCCACAGATGAGCAGGGATCTTTGGCTCACTGCAGAGCTTGACTTCAAGGCACATGGTGACACTGCCAAACTGTCCAGAGGGAGCTCCAAAGGGTACCAGAGCTCCAGGATGTGCCCTCCTTGGTGCTGCCCATTGCTTGGGCATCTTTATTTTCCACAGAGCAGCTTTGAAGCTGCTTCCTACCGCGTCCTGGAGGAGTCCATGTCCAGCACCAGCTTTGCCAAGTGCTTCCTCTGCTTCTGGATATTTGGGATTTCCACCTGCAGGAAAGGGGAAATTCCACCCAGGAATGGCAGGAGATGAACATTGCCAGAGAGGTGTTGGAGTAGGTCACACTTGACTGCAGTGCTGGGATTTGGGGCTGGGTAAGGATGTCTGGAAGGGACTTCTTAGAAGGGGTTGGAGTGATAGGGTGAGAGGGAATGAAGCTGGAGGAGACTGAGACTGGAGATTAGGAAGAAATTCTTGACAGTGAGGATGGTGAGACACTGGCACAGGCTGCCCAGGGAGGTTGTGGATGTCCCTTCCCTGGAAGTGTTCAAGGCCAGACTGGAAGAGGCCTTGAGCAGCCTAAGCTGGTGGGAGGTGTCCCTGCCCATGGCAGCAGAGTCGGAACTGGATGAGCTTTAAGGTCCCTTCCAACCTAACCCTTCTGTGACTCAGTGATGCAGCTCCTTGGTTAAACATCAGCAGGGACATGGTACAGCTCATCCCTCCCCTGGGTCCCCATCTGGGCTGTGCCACCTCCCTTCAAGCCCTGATGCCAAACAGCACATCCTGGAGAGAAGCATCCTCAGGGAATCCAAGCTCCCTGCACTGGAGAGCTGGATGCAGGCAGGAGAAGGGCTTTGGGGAGTGCAGTGCAAAGACTCCCACAGATGGGCAATTGCTCAGCAAGAGATTTGGCCAAACAGCTGTGGTGAGGCTCCACTCGCCCACCCCAGCAGCAGCAGCAGCAGCAGTGCCAGAAAGCTCCTCTGCTGGGGAAGATAAAACCAGAACCAAGCTCATTTTGCAAGACAGAAAATGGTGTGTGTGGGAGAAGCAGCACAATTTGCAGCAGGAGGGAAAGAGAGGAAAGAAATGTGCATGCTCAGGGTGGGAAGAGACCTTTCCAGCCCATCCACTCCAGCCCCCTGCAGCCAGCAGGGACATCTGCAACTGGAGCGGGCTGCTCGCAGCCCCAAACAGCCTGAGCTGCAGTGGTGCCAGCCATGGGGCAGCTCCCACCTCTCTGGGCAACCTGGGACAGGCTCTCATCACTCTCAGGGTAAAGACCCTTCCCTCAGGCTTGTTTTGGATGTGAGTCCCTGGAAGAATGGCACCCATCCTAGTGACACCCAACCCAATGAAACCCAGCCCAGTGACATCCCATCTTAGTGCCACCCCATCCTGGTGACACCCAGCCCAGTGATGCCCATCCCACTGACACTCCAGCCCAGTGACACCCAGCCCAGTGACACCCAATCCAGTGACACCCCAGTCCAGTGACACCCATCCCAGTGACACCCAATCCAGTGACACCCCAGTCCAGTGACACCCAGCCCCCTGACATCCATCCCAGAGTCACCCATCCCTGTGACACCCATTCCAGTACACTCAGCCCAGTGACACCCAACCCAGCCATGTCCTGCCCTGCCCCTGCTCACCTCAGCCAGCACAAAGAGAGGCTCTATCACATCCCTCTCCACCTGGAGCTCGAAGTGGATGAGCTCCTGAGCCAGTTTGTCCTCTGCCTCCCCGCACAGCCGCAGCATCTTCCTGCAAGGACATGAGGCAGGGCTGGGCACCACCGGGCAGCAATGGGCAACCATCCTGTGCCCAGAGGGTTGGGTGATGGGCACTCAAAACCCTGCAGGCCTTGGTGGTGCTGCAGAGCAGCCCTTCCTATGAGAACAGGCTACAAGAGTTGGGGCTGTTCAGCCTGGAGAGGAGAATGCTTCCAGGAGACCTTGGAGTGACCTTCCAGTATCTGAAGTGGGCTACAGGAGGGCTGGAGAGGGATTATTGACAAGGTCTGGTAATGACAGGATGAGGAGGAATGGGTTTAAACTGGCAGAGGGGAGATTGAAACTGGATGTTAGGAAGAAGTTTTTTGCAGTGAGGGTGGTGAGACACTGGCACAGGTTGCTCAGGGAGGTTGTGGAGCACAGAATCACAGAATGTGATCTTCAATCAAAGGGCAGGGACACCCTACCCTAGATAAGGCTGCCCACAGCCTCATCCAGCCTGGCCTTAAACACCTCCAGGGATGGGGCCTCAACCACCTCCCTGGGCAACCCATTCCAGGCTCTCACCACTCTCATGCTCAACAACTTCCTCCTCATACCCAGGCTGAATCCCCCCACCTCCAGCTTGGCTCCATTCCCCCTAGTCCTGTCACTACTTGAGAACATAAAAGTCCCTCTCCAGCATTTTTGTAGGCCCCCTTCACATACTGGAAGGCCACAATAAGGTCACCTCGGAGCCTCCTCTTCTCCAGACTGAAGAGCCCCAACTCCTTCAGTCTGTCCTCACAGGAGAGGTTCTCCAGCCCTCTGAAGGCTGACAACATCCTGGCACCCCAGCAGTGTCCCAGAACCCCTGCAGCATCCCTGCATCCTGACAACATCCTGGCACCCCAGCAGTGTCCCAGAACCCCTGCAGCATCCCTGCATCCTGACAACATCCTGGCACCCCAGCAGTGTCCCAGAACCCCTGCAGCATCCCTGCATCCTGACAACATCCTGGCACCCCAGCAGTGTCCCAGAACCCCTGCAGCATCCCTGCATCCTGACAACATCCTGGCATCCCAGCAGTGTCCCAGAATCCTTGCAGCATCCCTGCATCCTGACAACATCCTGGCATCCCAGCAGTGTCTCAGAATCCCTGCAGCATCCCTGCATCCTGACAACATCCTGGCATGGCACCCCAGCAGTGTCCCAGAATCCCTGCAGCATCCCTGCATCCTGACAACATCCTGCACCCCAGCAGCGTCCCAGAACCCTTGCAGCATCCCTGCATGCTGACATCCTGGCACCCCAGCAGATGCCAGCCCCGAGCCCCCAGCGCCAGCTTACCCCAGCAGCGAGTCCTCGCCCAGCACGGCCGATCCCTCCATCAGGCACTGGGCCAGAGTGGTGAGCGGGAGCTTCTTCTGCAAAGACAGGGGCTGCGTGTCCCCTCCTGCCCCCACCACCACCTGTCCCCACCCCTGCCCGGGCACCCCCGTGGCCCTGCCGATGCCTCACCGAGCGCTTGTCGGCGTCCAGGCCCTGCTGGCCCTGCAGACATGCTGCCAGCTTCTTGTGAGTGCTGTGCGTCACCTGCTTCACCAGCTCCAGCCGCTTCTCCACCTGCGGGGGCACCACAGCATCACACACTGCTGGCGGGTGGCAGCCACCTCTGACCAGCATCCAGTCCAGCCCCCCCTGCTAAAGTAGGGCACCCACAGCAGCGTGCAAAGGAGCACAATGCCCAGCTGGGCTTGGAAGCTCTCCACACAAGAAGACTCCACAACCTCTCTGGGCAGCCTGCTCCAGGCCTCCAGCACCCTCACAGCAAAGAACTTTCTCCTCCTGTTCAGACAAAACCTCCTTGGTTCCACTTTGAGCCCACTGCCCCTTGTCCTGGCCCTGACATTCTATAACACGTCAGTAGCCAGACTGGGGGATGCCCACAGTAGGATGGAGGAGGAGGAGGGCTGAGCACCCCCACCACAGCTGGGCAGCTGTTGGCTCATCGGTGCTTGAGCCCCAAGTGATCACTTAGGGCCTGTGTGAGGGGGAAACCCCAGGGATGGACCTCAGTGATGGAGTCACAAATTCAGGTGCCTCTGCTGGCATATTCTTAGCCACCTCCCTCCCTGGGGTGTTCAGGAAGCCCTGCTCCTAGAGCACAAAGCATCAAGATGAGCTGTCCCCAAGAGTCCAAGATGTTCCCAAGGGACCAAGGTGTCCCCTGAGCATCACTGTGATGGCACCACAGGAGCTTTTTGGCTCAAGCTACTTTGCTGAAGTCACCTAACCCTTGGGGAAAGTCCAATCCATCAGCCTTGGGGACTGTCCCCTGCTGCCACACCGCCTGTCCCCAGGGCAGGTAGTGCAGCAGAGAGGGCAGCTGCAGGTGCCCGCAATCCTGCTGGCTGTCTCAGGTTGCTGTCCTGGCACAGACCAGCCTGGATCTGATTCCAGATGACCTGAAAACCAGGCTGGGAAAGGGCTGGCAGAGCAAGTGGGAGGGAGACAGTGACACTTCCCACGCTCTTCATCTCCTCCTCCTCTTCCTAGCCCATCTCTTTGCCACGGGACACCATGCTATGGAGCTGCTGCAGCATCTAGCACCCATGGGTGGGTGCCTAGGCACCAACAGGCATCCCGAGTGTGAGTTGGAGAAGTTGCAGAGGTCCTCACCTGCAGGAGATCTTCACTCAGAACTTCTGTCTTCTCGGCCCTGCAAGGCAAGAACAAACACAAACAGTGGACAAAGGGGCTGGCACACATGGCAGTGCCAGGTCTCACACTGTGGTGCCAGGCATGGCTGGAGTTCCTGTTCCAGGTGATTTAGGGCTCTCTGGCCCCACCAGCCATTGCCTCACCTCCTCACTAAGCCAAGGCTGGAGCATCTTCACGGCTCACTGCGAGCGTGCCACATCCCACCTCTCCTCTTCTCATCTCCCCGTTGTTTTTCCATTATTCCCAGCAGAGCAGGGATGCTGGATCCCCAGGAGAATGCAGGCAGTGCTGTGTGGGGAGGCAGGGAGGCAGCTCCCTGGCCATGCTGGGCTCTGGCACACCCTGAGTGCCCAGAATCCAAGGACACAACCCATCCGCACCACTGAGCCTCCTCAGGCCGACGGAATCTGCACTGGCAGCTGCTGCCTGGGAGCTTCTCCGCTCCTGCTGCTCCTCAGAGCTGGATTCATCACACCAGGGCCTGTGTCAGCTGCTGTCTCTGCCAGGCAGGGGTGCTGGGAGGAGACACAAACCCATCACATGGACCTGCAGCATCCCTGCCCACCGCAGTGCTTATGCTGCTCTCCTGCCACCCCTACCTCCAGCTCCTGATCAGTTTTCCAGAATGGACTCAAAACCCACAGAAAATTCCTCCTGTCTTTGGACTTGGTCCCACCAACAGCACTCCAGGTCCTGAGAACTGCAGCCAGCAGTATGAGAGCCAAATGGCATCTCCAAAGCCACCCAGGGCCCAAACCAAGCTGCTCCCCACAGCTATTGCCATGTGAAGCCTAAAAGCCAACAGCACCACAGAACCTCAGCATCTCAGAACCCTTTTGGTTGGCAAAGCTCCCACTCGAGGAGAGGTGTGGGGCCCTGTGCCTCCAGCACTTAGCTCAGGCCACAAAGCTGCTTCCAAAATTGTGACCCTGCAGAAACTCCTTAACAGCCTCGAGAGGAACCAGTGCTGGGAACGTGTCTGGCTCTAGCAGAGATCTTCCTCCTGTTTCCTGCAGCTCCTCCTGGCATTCTCCAGCCCCTCCAGGCACTCTCCAGCCCACCCTCACCATCTCCTAGTCCATTCCCAGCATGCCTTCAATCACAGAATTAACCAGGTTGGAAAAGACCTTCAAGATCATGGAGTCCAACCTATCACCCAGTCCATCCACAGCATCCCTCAGTTCCTACCCAACACCATCCAGCCCACCCACAGCACTCCCCAGCCTATTCTCATCATTCCTTCATTCCAACATCAGCACTTCCCAGTTCCTCTCCAGCACCCTCAATCTACCCCAGCCCCTTCTGGCACCCACAGTCCCCTTCTTTGCCCCACTGCTGGTGCTGATTGCACAACCCTGGACCCACAAATAATGCTCAAGGGTCTGACACATGCAGCAGTGCCCTGGTGGCTGGAACATCTCATTGCCCAACCACCAGAGGAGGCACCAATAAACCATCTCCTCTGTGCACCAGTTTCACACAGAATCACAGAATGTCAGGGGCTGGAAGGGACCTCCAAAGCTCATCCAGTTCAAACCCCTGCCAGAGCAGCATCACCTAGAGCAGATCACACAGGAACACATCCAGGCAAGTTTTGAATATCTCCAGAGAGGGAGACTCCACAACCCCCCTGGGCAGCCTGTCCCAGTGTTCTGTCACCCTCACAGGGAAAAAATTCCTCATGTTTAAATGAAACTTCCTATGCCTCAGCTTCCACCCATTGCCCCTTGTCCTGTCACTGGGCATCACCCAGCAGAGCCTGGCTCCAGCCTCCTGCCACTCACCTTTACATCTTTATAAACACTGACGAGGTCACCTCTCAGGCTCCTCTCCTCAGCCCCAGCTCCCTCAGGCTCTGCTCCTAACAGAGATGTTCCATTCCCTTCAGCATCTTTCTGGCTCTGTGCTGGACTCTCTCCAGCAGTTCTATGTCCCTCTTGAACTGGGGGGCCCAGAACTGGACACAGTACTCCAGATATGGCCTCACCAGGGCAGAGTAGAGGGGCAGGAGAACCTCTCTTGACCTAGTAACCACAGCCCTTCTAATCCACCCCAGAATAGCACTGGCCCTCCTGGCCACAAGACCACACAGTTGGCTCATGGTCAACCTCCCATCAGCTTGTTTATGCCAGTATCAGCTCTGGGCAACTCTCCTCTCCAGTTTATGTTCCCGTGGCTATTTCCAGCCCCTAGGCTCCCAAGGTGGATGAAGTCAGAAATCCCAGCCTGGGGTAGGACCTCCCCCAGGGACCTGAGTTTGCTCACAAGTTTGGCTCATACAGTGTGGCCTCAGCAAGCAACAGCACCCAAAAGAGGGGTTCAGGGACCTCCTGATTTCTCTGGCTGGTCCCTAACCCCCCCAAAACTTCCTAGCTTTATATATGATATCCCATGGGAGCATCCCATGGAGAGGCAGCCAGGTTTATCCACTTCCAATGCCTTCCTTCACCTTTCCTTTGGGCAAATTAAAGCCTGTCCTGCCCTTCCCCTCCAGATTTCTACCTTGGAGCTGTTTATTGCAGCACAAATCCAGGCAACCCTCAGTCCCAGGCAGCATCAGACACTCCCAAGGACAGTTACTAGGAGAGTTAAAAGCAAGAGGATGGGAGATGGAGCTACAGCTCGGTTGTTTTCTGCAGACACTCCTCACTGCCAGCAGAAATCAGCACCCTGCAAGATCTCCTTGATTTCCAGATAAACAACCCCATGAGCTCCTTCCAGAGCCTGGGGAGTGGCAGCAATCTGAGCTCTTCCCTGCAGCACCTCCTGATGGAAGCCATCTCCCTCT
The DNA here is from genome assembly GCA_013400475.1 of Tricholaema leucomelas. Taxonomy (NCBI): domain Eukaryota; kingdom Metazoa; phylum Chordata; class Aves; order Piciformes; family Lybiidae; genus Tricholaema lacrymosa; species Tricholaema leucomelas. Next base: position 11,368 of record WAAF01010437.1, on the reverse strand, counting down.
GTCTGGACCATCTAGCACCAACCACTGCTCTGTGTCCCCACCACTGCCCCTACCTGCTGCTCAAGCACCAAGATGAGAAGCCTCTAGCCTTGGGTTTGACCCTGAGCCAGCAAAACTCTAGCACAACTGGCATCTCATGGCAGGATTCCCCCTGGATGGGAACGCACTTTCGCATGGAGGATACACCTTGGCATGGAGGATGGACCTTGGGGTGGAAATGAACCCTAGGATGGGGATGTACCTTGGGATGGGGATGAACCTTGGGATGGAAATGAACCCCAGGATGGGGATGCACCTTGGGATAGGGATGAACCTTGGGATGGAAATGAACCCCAGGATGGGGATGCACCTTGGGATAGGGATGAACCCTGGGATGGAAATGAACCCTAGGATGAGGATGCACCTTGGGATGGGAACGAACCTTGGGATAATGAATACATATTGATATGAGAGATACACCTTGGAATGCTCAGAAAGGAGCAGAAGGATAAACCCAACCCCTCAACCCACCCACCCTTTTGCCTGTGCTGGTGGGCACTATAAGTTTGATCTTGAATGTCCCCAGGGATGTGGTTGAGGCTCTGCCCCTGGAAAACACTCAACATCAGTCTTGATGTGGCCCTGGGAAGCTTGATCTAGCTGGAGGTGTCCCTGCTGACTGCAGGGGTGGTGCACAAGATGCCCTTTGAGGCTCTCTTCCAACCCGATGCAGTCTGTGAGGCTGTGAATCCAGTGTGGGGATTGGCAGGAACAAGGATGTGTCTCTGGAGGTTGAGCATCTCCAGGATACCCCAAGGACCCCCTTGCCCAAACCTCCTGCCCTAAATATCCCTTCCCCCTGTCTCCATCCATGGCCACCCCCTTGCTGCAGCATTCCCACCAACATCCCATCCTTGTTTAATCACTGACGCTGGGCACTTCCCTGAGCTCTCTTTGCTCCAGCCTAAAAATAGCCTCATGGCCAGAGGGAGGCACCAGGACTTGGCCAAGGCCACCCCACGCATCGACTCCCACGCACGGATCTGCCTCTTCATCCCACACGGAGATCACAGAAGGGCTTTGAGTGAGGAAGGACCACTCCTGGATCTGCTGCCTCATCCCACATGGAGATCACAGAAGCACAGAAGGGCTTTGAGTGGGAAAGATCATGGAGTGCCAAGCCCCGTGCCACAGGCAGGGACACCTCCCACTAGCCCAGGTTGCTCAAAGCCTCAGCCAGCCTGGCCTTCAAACACTTAAGTGTTGGTGCCTGGCACCATCCTGGCCCTGCCCACATCTTCCTCTGGTGCTCCTGCACATCCCTGGGGAGTGGCACCCGTGGGAAGAGCCAAGGTCCTCCAGCTACCAAGGTCAGCTGCGGTGGTGGAGGGAAAGGTTCAACCAGGCCACCCAGAGCGGCTGCTGAACAGCCGTGGGGTGTGCTGGAGGGAGGAGAAAGCCTCTGGAGCCCAGCCTCCAGCCTGCTTCACGCTGCATGGTGCAAGGACCACAGTGTCCCAGCTCTGCCTCCTCATCACCACAGCTCCAGGGACACACAAGCTGACAGCTCAGCACCAGGATCCGGAGGAAGCCAAAGAGGGCTGAGGATTCCTCCTGGTGCCTTTTTTGCAGGCAAGAAGAAAAACATCCAATATGTTCATCCTCAGACTGCTGCTGGAACTCCCTGGGGGAGGCCACTCCAAGCTGCAGCATCAGTCCAGATGGCCCCTCCAGCTCACCCTGAGCTTGTCCTCACCATCGGGTGGCATGCAGTGACCGTCTCTGTGTCTCACACCCACAATGATGCCCACTCAATGGGCACGGTGCCATGGCTAAGGCCCCAGCAGCTCAGCTGCCTTCAGATGAGCCAGGCTGGGAAAATGGGCTAACATGCAGAGGAGTGGGAAGTGCTGCTCAAGCTTTCTTCCATCCTGCCCACTGCTGGGAAATCCAGGAGACACTTCCAAGCCTCTTTTCCTCATCTCCTGTCTCTTCCCCAGCTGTGAGCTTCTATGCTGGCATCCCTATGGCACAGGATGCAGAGAGCCCTTTGCTCCTCACTGCCAGCTCACCCCCAGCAGAGGAACCCTCAGCCTGGGAGGCTCAGGGTCTCAGGGCTGCTGGCCGCAGGGACAAAGCCTTCCTCCTGCTCCATGAATATTCCAGTTTGTCAGCTCTGCTGCCTTGAAACGAGGATAAAAATATCCCCAGGGCTGCTGCTGGCATCATCCGGGGCACAGTGTCACCCAGCAGTGCCAAAAAGCCTTTGTGGGGGGATGCTGCTGCTGAGCCACCAGCACCCCCAAAGTGCAGGGCTGGATGGCAGCTATTTAAAGTGTGCTGTTCCCTCCAGGAAATCCCACTGGAAAAATCCCAGGTGCGGCTGTTATTCCCTCTGCCCTTATTCTGTGTGTGCAGAATGGAGCATTCCTGGTTCCTGCCGAAGGGTTTTGCTGCAGAGGACAAAATCTCAGTGCTGAAAGGCTCTGGAGTGAGAGCAGAAGGTCCTGGGACTGCAGAGCCAGCAGCACCAACAGCCACCACAGCCACAGTCAGCCCAGAACACACCTTGGCATAGGGATGCACCTTGGGATAGGGATGCACCTCGGGATGGAGGATGGACCTTGGGATGGAGGTTGAATCTTGGGATGGAGATGCACCTTGGGATGGACCTTGGGATGGATGATGCACCTTGGGATGGGGATGGACCTTGGGATGGAGGATGGACCTTGGAATGGGGATGCACCTTGGGATGGAGATGAACCTCGGGATGAAGGATGGACCTTGGTACGGGGCTGCACCTTAGGATGATGAACACACGTTGGGATGAGGGATACACCTTGAGATGCTCAGAAAGGAGCAGAAGGATAAACTCAATCCCTCAAGCCACCCTCCCCTGTGTCCCTCATTGCCTGCCATGGACCTAGCTGAGCCATCCTGCCTGTGGCTGTTCTATTCTTGATGTGAAAACAACTCCACATTGAGGCAGCTCTGGACAGCTCACGGAGCTGTTGGTTCTGATCACAGCAATTGCCCCCAAAACTGGAGTTCAAGAATGAGTCTGGGCTGGGACAGGCATCCCCAGTTGGACTGCTAAATAAAACCCCAACTACAATAAACAAACAAAATCAGACAAGCAATGTGCTCAGGGCAGAGCAGAAGGAGCTCTGCTCCAGGTGACCCCATCACACTCACACTGGGTGCCCCAGCCCCTGCTGCTCTGCCCAGGGGGTTCCTGCTCACCCCTGGCATCACAACAGGAGCAGCGAAGGAATGGGACAGCCCCAGGAAATGGAGGAGAAGTTCCAGTTTGGAGGGGTAAGGAAATGGCACTCAGCATCCTCACCTGACCCTGGTCCTAACCTTTATCCCAACCATGGCACTAACCTTAACCCTCACTCTAATCCTGATCCTGACCCTAGCTTTGATCCTGATTCTGATCCTCATCCTGATCCTGACCCTCACCCTTATCTTCACCTTGGCACTAACCTTACTCCTAACTCTAATCCTGATGCTGATCATGATCCCAACTCTAACCTTGGTCCTGACCCTAACCGTGACACTGATCACAGCCCTAATCCTCACCTTAGCCCTTATCCTGACCTTGACACTAACCTTAAGTCCTAGCCCTGACCCTGATCCTAACCCTGACTCTGGCTCTAACCTTAACCCTAACTCTGGCCCATGCCCAGACCCTGATCCTGACCCTGACCTTAACCCTGACCTGCCCCTTCCTCACCTGCGGCCCATGCAGCTGAACCCTGTCCCTGGGCTGCAGATGGCCGCACATTGCTCCCACCAGTGCCACATGTGGCAGGGTCAGGGGGTCAGGGATAAAGGGCTGCTCCTGCTAGTCCCCTGCCAGGGTTTGCTGGCAGCCCTCAGATGGGGATTTCCCCTCCAGATGCCTTTTTAATCCCCTCTTTCTAAGGCAAGAGCACCACCAAGAGCAGGGAAAGCCCTCAGAGGCTGGGGCTGCAGGGTGGCTGGGGACATGTCACTACTGTCCCCTTACTCCCACAGGACACAGCCTCAGACCAACCTCTCGTGCTGCAGGCTCTGCTGGACCAGGCCCTGTTGGGAGGAGTGCCACCACTGCCACCACCACAGGCTAGCTGTCCCCACTGAATGCCACCAGTGCCTCCACTGCCACCACCACAGGCTTACTGTCCCCACTGAATGCCACCACTGCCACCATTGCCACCACCACAGGCTAACCATCCCCACTGCATGCTGTCAATGCCACCACTGCCACCACCACAGGCTAGCTGTCCCCACTGAATGCCACCAGTGCCTCCACTGCCACCACCACAGGCTTACTGTCCCCACTGAATGCCACCAGTGCCACCACTGCCACCACCACAGGCTAGCTGCCCCCACTGAATGCCACCAGTGCCATCACTGCCACCACCACAGGCTTACTGCCCCCGCTGAATGCCACCAGTGCCATCACTGCCACCATCACAGGCTAGCTGCCCCCACTGAATGCCACCAGTGCCATCACTGCCACCACCACAGGCTTACTGCCCCCGCTGAATGCCACCAGTGCCATCGCTGCCACCACCACAGGCTTACTGTCCCTACTGAATGCCACCAATGTTACCACTCCCACCACCACAGTCTTACTGTCCCCATCAGCCCCACCTGCCCCTGGGGGACAACCTCCATGTGCAGTGCAGAGCCCAGCCCCAGGGCAGCAGCCAGCCCTGTGGTACCCAGCCCAAGATTCAGGGCTGCTGGCATCAGAGGGTGACAGTGGCCCCCTGGGGTCTAGGGACAAGCAGGAGGGGACATCCCCCAGGCCCTGGAGGGTTACAGCACACATACCCCAGTGTCCCAGAGAGAGACACCACCAACCATTCCATTATTACCTCCAGTATTATTCCTTATTTCCACTCATTTATTCCTTATTTCCATTTATTTATCCCTTATTTCCATTCATTTACTCCTTATTTCCATCTCTTAATCCCCATTTCCATCTATTATCCCTTCCTATCATTTATTATTCACTACTTCCATTTATTATTCCTCTTTTCCATTAATTACTCCTCACTTCCCTTTACTATCTGCCATTTCCATCTCTTATTTCCTTTTCCCTTTTATGATTCCCATTTATTATTCCCTATTTTCATCTATCATTCCCTACTCCCACCTATTATCCCTTATTATCATTTCTAATGTCCATTAATTATTCATTTCCATGAATTATTCCTCATTCATATGCATTATCCCTCATTTCCACATATTATCCCTCATTTCCACATATTATCCTTGGTTTCCACATATTATCCTTCATTTCCACATATTATCCCTCATTTCCACATATTATTCCTCATTTCCACATATTATCCTTGGTTTCCACATATTATCCTTCATTTCCACATATTATCCCTCATTTCCACATATTATTCCTCATTTCCACATATTATCCTTGGTTTCCACATATTATCCCTCATTTCCACATATTATCCCTCATTTCAACATATTATCCTTCATTTCCATATATTATTCCCTGTTTCCTTTCACTTTTCCCTATTTCCATCTTCTATTCCCTATTTTCACACATTATTCCTTATTGCCATCTATCACTCCTCACTTCCATCAATGATTCCTCATTCCTATCTACTATTCCTTATTTCTAGATATGATTCCCTCTTCCCATCTGTTATTATTCCCCATTTCCATCCAGCTGGAGAAGGCTGCTGGAAAAGGGATAAAGATCCTCCTGTGCTCGAGGTGGAATCCAATGGAATGGGGCTGAGGAAGAAGATGGTCCTGGAGCTCCCTCTGAGCCCTGCTCCATGGAGCTGGCCTCACAGAGAACTCCTCAGAAGGTTTGGGCTTCAGAAGCTCCAAGCCCCACAGCCACTGCTAGTTGGGTGCTGTGGGGAGCCTGGCATGGCCCTGGCATGGCCCTTGCTCCCTGGGGATACAGGGATGAGGATGGCAGCATCGTTTTGGAGTGGTAGGAGGTGTGTGTGCCCGGCTCATGTCTCTCAGGAAGACACCTGGGGTCACCCCCACCTGCAGCCCCCCAGTGTGGGTGGAGGATGCCAAACCTCCCCAGTGTGTCTGGAGGGCAAAGCAGGCTGGGTACAGAGGAGAGGAAATGCCACACTCAAAACAGCCTCCTCCGGCCACTCCCTGCCAAGGGAGGCGAGTGCCAGGCTCCCAGAGCTCCCACGCCAGCTTCCTGCACCACATTCCCAGTACCATGCTCCTGCACTACATTCCCACACCAGGCTCCCAGAGCTCCCATGGCAGCTTCCTGCACCACATTCCCAGTACCATGCTCCTGCACTACATTCCCACACCAGGCTCCCAGTGTTCCCATGCCAGCTTCCTGCACCACATTCCCAGTACCATGCTCCTGCACTACATTCCCACACCAGGCTCCCAGAGCTCCCATGCCAGCTTCCTGCACCACATTCCCAGTACCATGCTCCTGCACTACATTCCCACACCAGGCTCCCAGAGCTCCCATGCCAGCTTCCTGCACCACATTCCCAGTACCATGCTCCTGCACTACATTCCCACACCAGGCTCCCAGAGCTCCCATGCCAGCTTCCTGCACCACATTCCCAGTACCATGCTCCTGCACTACATTCCCACACCAGGCTCCCAGAGTTCCCATGCCAGCTTCCTGCACCACATTCCCAGTACCATGCTCCTGCACTACATTCCCACACCAGGCTCCCAGAGTTCCCATGCCAGCTTCCTGCACCACATTCCCAGTACCATGCTCCTGCACTACATTCCCACACCAGGCTCCCAGAGTTCCCATGCCAGCTTCCTGCACCACATTCCCAGTACCATGCTCCTGCACTACATTCCCACACCAGGCTCCCAGAGTTCCCATGCCAGCTTCCTGCACCACATTCCCAGTACCATGCTCCTGCACTACATTCCCACACCAGGCTCCCAGAGTTCCCATGCCAGCTTCCTGCACCACATTCCCAGTACCATGCTCCTGCACTACATTCCCACACCACATTCCTTGCACTACATTCCACACCATGCTCCTACATCATCTTCTTGCCCCACATTCCCATACCACATTCCCACACCATGCTCCTGTACCATGCTCCTACATCATCTTCTTGCCTTACATTCCCACATCACTCTCCTACATCTTCTTTTCCCACTTTGCCACACTTCATTCCCACACCTTCCCTCACTGTGCTCCTGCACCCCATTCCCACCCAGCACTGTGCTCCACGCTATATTCCAGCAGCATGCTCCCAAATTCCATTTCCACACCACATTCTTGCTCCCTGCTCCTGCCACTGTGCTCTGCTCCCACACTGTGCTGCTGTACTCTTCCTGCACCACATTCCCACACCATTATCCTGCACCATGTTTCTCCACCAAATTCCCACAGCAGGCTCCCAGACCAAGTTCCCACAATGCATCCTTGCACTTCCATATGGTGTTCCCACATTGTGCTCCTGCACTGAACTCCTGCAGCCTGCTTCCAAACCATGTCCCCACTCCGTGTTCCTGCACCACATTCCCACACGGTGCTCTCACCCCAAACTTCTGCAGCAAACTGTGTCCCTGCCCTGCATTCCTGCTACTTCTCCATGCACTATAGAGAATTCCTGCACCACATCCCTGCAACCCAGTCCCTCGTGGCATTCCCACACCACTCCCACACCATTCCCACCCTGTGTGCCCAGACTGGATTCCTGCAGTATACTCTCAGACTGTGTTCCTGTACCGCATTCCCACACCTGAATTCCTGCAGCATGTTCCCAAACTGTGTCCTTGTGCTGTGCTCCCGCACCAGATTTCCACACTGTGGCCCCATCCTGTGTTCCTGCAGCACATTCTTGCACCACATTCCCACACCATGATCCCACACTGTGCTCTTACACTGCACCATGATCCCATATTGTGATCCCGCACCACATTCCCACAGCCCATTCGCCCACCAGGATCCCACATCTCATTCCCACACCAGGATCCTACACTGCCTTCTCACAGCACACTCTCTACACCAGGATCCCATGCAACATTCCCACAGCACATTCCCAAACTAGGATCCTATACTGCCTTCCCACTGCATACTCCCAACACCAGGGTCCCACACCTCATTCACACACCAGGATCCCACAGCCCATTCCCACATCAGGTTCCCACTCCCCATTCTCATACACCAGGATCCCACAGACCTTTCCCACAGCAAGATCCCACTCCCCATTCCCACACCAAGATCCCACAGCCCATTCCCATATGAAGATCTCACAGCTCATTGCCATACCAGGGTCCCACAGCACATTCCCCTACCAGGATCCCACAGCCCATTCCCACACCAGGATCCCACTCCCATTCCCACAGCAGGATCCCACAGCACATTCCCACAGATGATCCCACTCTCTATTCCCCATATCAGGATCCTACAGACCATTCCCACACCAAGATCCCACTCCCCATTCCCACAGCAGGATCCCACAGCACATTCCCACAGATGATCCCACTCTCTATTCCCCATATCAGGATCCTACAGACCATTCCCACACCAAGATCCCACTCCCCATTCCCACAGCAGGATCCCACAGCACATTCCCACAGATGATCCCACTCTCTATTCCCCATATCAGGATCCTACAGACCATTCCCACACCAAGATCCCACTCCCCATTCCCACAGCAGGATCCCACAGCACATTCCCACAGATGATCCCACTCTCCATTCCCCATACCAGGATCCTACAGCCCATTCCCATACCAGGATCCCACAGCAGGATGCTGCAGCCATTCCCACAGCAGGATCCCACTCCCCATTCCAACATCAGGACCCCACTCTCCATTCCCGTACCAGGATCCCATAGCAGCATCCTACAGCCATTCCCACAGCAGGATCCCACAGCCCATTCCCACAGCAAGATCCATACCACATTCCCTCAGCGTGCTCCAGCAGAACCCCCCAGGCGGTGCCCTGCTGCCACCCCAGCCCCGTGCCCACCAGCTGGGACCGGGACGGGACCGGCTGCCACCCACCAGCTCCCGACTCAGCCGAGCGACCTCCAGCCCATGCGGCACAGGGTGAGGGGCACACAGGGGATGCCAGTGCAATTCCAAGCCCCAGGGCATAGCGAGCCCTGACGCCGCAGCTGTGCCAGTGCCGGTGCCCAGCGCCGCACCGGGAAGGAGAAAATAAACCCTCCCCCGGCTGCAAAAGCTGCGGGAATTACACAACAGCCAGCGCCACGGCCCGGCCCTGCGACGGGCATCCCCGCGGGCACAGCCCCTCTGCCCGCACCCCCAGTTGCCCCCTGCCGCCCCGCCCTGCCAGCTGGGGACACCTATGGGTGCTGGGAGGAGCAGCTCAGTGGGGCACCCCACAGCACGAGGGCAGCAGGTGGCTCTGTGGGGCAGCGCTGGGAGCGGGCACTGGGGCTGGCAGGTGGCGGGCAGGGGCAGGCAGGGAAGCAGTGGATGGAAGGGGTAGGGGGGCAGTGGGGCAGGATGTGTGCAAGGGGACAGGCAAGGGGCTAACAGGCAGGCAAGGTGCAGGCAGGGGAGGAGTAAAGGAATGGGCAGGGAACGGGCCGGGAGGAGGTGTGGGCAGCGGGGCAGGTAGGGTGCAGGCAGTGGGGCAGGATGTGGGGTACGGTGTGAGAAGGAGGGCCAGGAGCAGGCAGGCTACAGGCAGGTGCGGGCAGGAAGCAGGCAGATGCAAGCGGCAGGGCTAGCAGAGAACAGGAAGGTTGTGGGCTGGGAGCACTGGCAGTGGGGCAGGCAGGGTGCAAGCCAGGCAGCAGGGTGGGCAGGGTGCAGGCAGGAATAGAGGCAACAGGAAGAGCGCAGGGAGCAGGCAGAGCACAGGCAGGGAGCAGGAGCAGTGGGGAAGGCAGGAAACAGCTGAGTGAGGGGGCAGGGGATGGGCAGGAGCTAGGGATACAGAGGAAGGCAGTGGAGCGGGCAGGCAGGGTGTAGGCAAGGTACAGGATCAAGGCAGAGGGGCAGGCAGGGGAGCAAAGCAGTCAGAAGCAGGAGGGTGGCAGGGAGCAAGCAGGTAAGTGGGCAGGGGCAGTGAGGTAGGAGGGAGTAGGCAAGGGAACAGGCAAGGTTTGGGATTAGGGGCAGTGGAGCAAGCTGGGCACAGGCAAAGGGACATGCAGAGAAGGGGCAGTGGGGCAGGCAGGACACAAGTAGAGTGCAGGATGAGGGCAGTGAGGAAACAGGGAGCAGGCAGGACGCAGGCAGGGAGCACGCAGTTTGGCATGGGGGTGGTGAGGCTGGCAAGGAGTAGAGGGAGCAGGGGCAGTGGGGCAGACAGGACAATAGGAGGGTGCAGGATGAGAGCAATGGGACAGCCAGGGAAAAGGCAGGGATCGGGGCAGTAAGGCAGGCAGAGAACTGGCAGGATATAGGCAGAGATCATGGGAGGAAGGCAAGAAATAGGCAGATTGCAGGTAGAGTGTGGAATGGGGCCAGTGAGGCAGGCAGGGTGCAGGTAGGGTGTATGGTTTAAGCTGTATGGCAGATGGGGAGCAGGCAGGATGATGTTTTGGAGCTGTGGGGTAGGCAGGGATCAGGCAGGATTCTGTTTTGGGGCTACGGGGCAGGCAGGTGGCAGGCAGGGGGCAGGCAGGATGCTGGTTTGGAGCTGTGGGGCAGGCAGAGCACAGGCAGGATGCTGGTTTGGAGCTGTGGGGCAGGCAGAGCACAGGGAGAGATGCTGGTTTGGAGCTGTGAGGCAGGCAAAGCGCAGGCAGGATGCTGGTTTGGAGCTATGGGGCAGACAGCAGACAGGATGCTGGTTTGGAGCTATGGGGCAGAGAGGGAGCAGGCAGGATGCTGGTTTGGAGCTATAAGGCAGGCAGAGCGCAGGCAGGATGCTGGTTTGGAGCTGTGGGGCAGGCAGGGAGTAGGCAGGATGCTGTTTTGGAGCTGTGTGCAGGCAGGGGGCAGGCAGAGATGCTGGTTTGGAGCTGTGGGGTAGGCAGGGAGCAGGCAGGATGCTGGTCTGGAGCGGTGGGTTAGGCAGAGCGCAGGCAGAGATGCTGGTTTGGAGCTGTGGGGCAGGCAGGGGGAAGGCTGAGACGCTGTTTTGGGGCTGTAGGGCAGGCAGGGAGCAGGCAGGATGCTGGTTTGGAGCTGTGGGGCAGGCAGGGCGCAGGCAGGGAGCAGGCAGAGTGTGGCTGGAGGGCTGTGGGTCGGACAGAGCAGGACGCGGGCAGGGCCCGTGCCCATCCCTACCTGCCCACGGTCTGGTTGGCGAGCTGGCGCATGCGGTTGAATTGCTTCTTCATGGTGGCGGCGGCGCGGTCGCCCCTTAGGCGGGCAGGGCGGGGGGGCAGCGGCGAGCCCCGGGCCGCCCCTCCCTCATCCTCGCCCGCTGCGCAGCCAGGCCGGGCCGAGCCGAGCCGAGCCGAGCCGGG
>WAAF01010435.1:23595-61663 GCA_013400475.1 Tricholaema leucomelas | reverse complement strand
AGCCCTGACTGGTTCTATGATTCCATGATTCTAGGTGAGGTTATCTGGGGCTGTGAGCAACCTGCTCTAGTTGCAGGTGTCCCTGTTGAATGCAAGTGGGTTGGAGTAAATGACAATGAAAGGTCCCTTCCAACACAAACCACACTTATTCCTTTCTGATACCAGAAAGGGCTGAAGGAAGGTTTGAAAACCAAATTTTCCTGACCTAGACAGAGGTCCTCCAAGAGGAGAGGCTGGAGGTGATTCCCAGTACTGAAAGGCTTGTCCAGTCTCCACAGCTACATCTGTTCTTCTTCCCTACCATCAAAAGAGTCCAGATCTGCTTTTTCTATACAATACATAAGATCCTGTCCTACCATCTGGAGGAAGGTCAGCCTGGGGAAGAGAATGCTTCAAGGAGACCTTCTGGTGGCCTTTCAGTGCTTAAAGGAGCTTCAGAGAAATCTGGGGACGAACTTTTTCTCAAGGGCTTGTTGTGCCAGGCCAAGAGGTGATGATTTGAACTGAAAGAGGGAGGTTGAGAGTGGAGAGAAGGGAGAAATGTTTGAGACTGGGGTTGGGGAGTGCCTGTGTCAGGTTGCCCAGAGAGGTGAGAGCTGCCCCACGGCTGGCAGCACTGCAGGTGAGGATGTTTGGGCCTCTGAGCAACCTGAGTTGCAGAATGTCCCTGCTGAGTGCCAGGGGTTGGACTGCATGAGCTTTGAAGGTCCCTTCTAACTCAAAGCCTTCTGTCATTCTGTGAAGTAGCTCTTGTAGGTTGTCAGGTCCTATGGAGAAATATCACAGAATGACAGAAGCACACAGTTAACCAGGGTGGAAAAGACCTCTGAGATCATTGAGTCCAACCTGTCCCCTAACACCTTCTGATTCACTAACCCATGGCACCAAATGCCTCATGCAGCCTCCTTTCAAACACCTCCAGGCATGGGCACTCCACCACCTCCCTGGTGGGCAGCCCATCCCAATGCCAGTCACTCTTGCTGGGAGCAACTTCTGCCTAACATCCAGCCTCAACCTGCCCTGGCACAGCTTGAGGCTGTAACCTCTTGTTCTGTCCCTGGCTGCCTGGCAGCAGAGCCCAACCCCACCTGGCTACAGCCTCCCTGCAGGCAGCTGCAGACAGCAATGAGCTCTGCCCTGAGCCTCCTCTGCTGCAGGCTGCACACCCCCAGCTCCCTCAGCCTCTCCTCACAGGGCTGTGCTCCAGGCCCCTCCCCAGCCTTGCTGCCCTTCTCTCAGCACCTTCCAGCACCTCAACATCTTTCTTCAATTGAGGGGCCCAGGACTGGACACAGCACTCAAGGGGTGGCCTGAGCAGTGCTGAGCACATATCAGAAGGACTTCCTTTGTCCTGCTGGCTGCACTCTTCCTGATCCAGGCCAGGATGTCCTTGGCCTTCTTGGCCTCCTGGGCACACTGCTGGCTCCTGTTCAGCTGCCAGCCAGTCCCCCCAGGTCCCTCAGCTGCTCCTGGCAGGGCTGTGCTCCCACCACCTTTCTGTGATGGTGACTACATCACAGCTTTGGGAGCAGGGATCACACAGTCACTGGCACAGCCATGGGTCCCACCCAAACATGGCCTGGGCATAGTTCTGGGTGCCAAGACTTAGACAAGGGTAGCAGCCATGTGAGGGTAAAGGCCTGAAGCACTTCCTTCACCTGTGCAAGGCACAGACTTTAAGCATGAGAATTTCACCACTGACAGAGATTCAAGCAGACAGAAAGAGCAAGGGCAGAAGCATGTTAAATAAGTTCCAGCTGAGGTGGAAATGTGCATCTTCACAAGGAATGTTTTGTGGACTCAGCAGTGCTCTCTCTGATATGAGCCACTGCAGGAATCACTTCAAACCCCACTGTAACAGAGTCAATTTAAAACCAGAAACAGCTTCAAGCCCAAGGCTTGCTCTCCAGACATCTCATGATGGTTCTTTAGTGATTTTTCAAGCAGCATATTCCTGCTTCTCCTGCAGCTCAGGCGATCTGCGAAGGTGATGAATTCACCACAAGCAGCAACTTGCTTCAAACAGCACAGCAAGGAAACTGAAAAGCAAAGAAAAATGAAGGCTTCCCTGATCTTTGCATAGAGGTTGTGTGTTTGCAACAGCAGAAGGAGAAACAGCTATGGGCAGGGGCCTGCTGCATCCTGGTGTCACAGTGGTCATAACACACTGGACCTCCTGCTGCACACCCCCAGCTCCCTCAGCCTCTCCTCACAGGGCTGTGCTCCAGGCCCCTCCCCAGCCTTGCTGCCCTTCTCTGGACTCCTTCCAGCACCTCAACATCTCTGCAATGGAGGAGCCCAGAACTGGGCACAGCACTCAAGGTGTGACCTACCCAGTGCTGAGCACAGGGCAGAAGGACATCTCTGCTTCTGGCATAGCAGCATCTTGGGGAGCATGGCAAAACCCACAAGTGCTCCAAAGCATCCATCACCTAAACCCAGAGCTGCTCCCTGGAGCTATGAGGACCAAAGGCACATCTCCTGGCAGTGAACACCAAATGTCAAGATCCCAACTACTGCAAACTATGCAGCCCAAGCAAGGGAGGTTCTTCCTCCCCTGTGCTCAGCACTGCTCAGGCCACACCTTGAGTGCTGTGTCCAGTCCCGGGCCCCTCCATTGAAGAAAGATGTTGAGGTGCTGGAAGGTGCTGAGAGGAGGGCAGCAAGGCTGGGGAGGGGCCTGGAGCACAGCCCTGTGAGGAGAGGCTGAGGGAGCTGGGGGTGTGCAGCCTGCAGCAGAGGAGGCTCAGGGCAGAGCTCATTGCTGTCTACAGTTGCCAGGCACCCAGCAATAGAACAAGAGGACACAGCCTCAAACTGTGCCAGGGCAGGTTCAGGCTGGATGTTAGGAGGAAGTGTTTCCCAGAGAGAGTGATTGGCATTGGAATGGGCTGCCCAGGGAGGTGGTGGAGTCACCGTCCTTGGAGGTGTTGAAGCCAAGCCTGGCTGGGGCACTTAGTGCCATGGTCTGGTTGGTTGGAAAGGGCTGGGTGCTAGGTTGGGCTGGATGAGCTTGGAGGTCTCTTCCAACCTGGCTGATTCTATGCTTCTATGATCCCTTCAGATGTTATAAGGCAGCTCTAAGGTCCTGGACATTCCAAGCACACAGATGGTCCCATGATGCTCTTGCCACATGGAGAAAGAGATTCTAGCAGCAAACTCTCATCAAACAGTAGCAGAAATGCAGGCAAAGCTGCTCTGCTTTGAAGTTGGTGAGGGCCAGCATCCCACTGTTGTCCAGCTCTCTCCCAGAGCTGGAGAGCTCTCCCTTCCCCCACCAAATTACCCTAATTAAAAGGTTGCCTGCTGTAAGCCATGCAAACAAGGCACAGACCAACCAAGGGCTGTTCTGTGGATGGTACATGCACTTCCAAGATGTATTTAAAACTCTGCTCACAGCCTGCCATGGTTCTTATTTGCCATTTTAACAGCAGGATGGCTTGGGAGTCAAGAACCATTGGGTCAGAAGAACTGTGACCTTTCAGCCACACACACCCTGCAGTTCTCATCATCAGGGCCAAGCCATCAGCACAAACATATTCCAGACACTAACCTTCCTACAGGGAAAAAAACCCAAGTATTTAATACAACCCTTCCCCACCACAAAGGCTTTCAAGACAACATTACAGCATCACAGAATCCTAGCATGGTGAGGGGCTGGAAGGGAGCTCTGCAGATCACCCAGTCCACCCCACCCTGTGCTAAAGCAGGGCACCCACAGCAGCTTGCCCAGCAGCACAATGGCCAGGAGGGGTTGGAAGCTTCTCCACACAAGGAGACTCCACAACCTGTCTGGGCAGCCTGCTCCAGGCCTCCACCACCCTCACAACAAACAACTTTGTCCTTCTACTCAGCTGGAACCTCTTGGGTGCCACTTTGTGCCCATTGACCCTTGTGCTGTGCCTGGGCACCACTGACAAGAGCCTGGCCCCAGCCTCCTGCCCCCCACAGCTCCTTTGTCTCTTGCTGAGCATTGCTCAGATGCCCTCTGGGGCTGCTCTTGTGCAGGCTCTCAGCCCCAGGGGCTCTCAGCCTTTGCTCCTCACAGAGCTGCTCCAGTCCCCTCAGCAGCTTAGTAGCCTCTGGTGGACTCTTTCCAGTAGCTCCCTGTCCCCTTAAACTGGGAAGCCCAGAACTGGACATAATCCTCCAGATGTGGCCTCCAGAGCAGTGTAGAGGGGAAGGAGGTTTGGATCTACTGAGTGTTTTACATCCATTAATCACCCGGGGAGCAGGGTGTCATTTGCTTTTGAGCAGCATGTCCTGGCAGGACCAAAATCTGGGGTGCAAGGATCCCTGTTCTGCTCCATGCTGGTCAGCTGTGGGGCAAAAACCCAAAAATGAACCTGTTTCTTTGGAAGAAAAAGAGCAGGAAATCAAAGGTGGGACTTACCCAAGCCTCATGCAACCCTCCTGTCCTGCCTCTGCCTTTGCAGTGCCCATCACTCAGCTTTGGCACACTGAGTCCTCCCCACGGCCAGAAGCTACAAGCCACTGACATGATTTGTGGTGCTGGCTGCTCACTGCAGGGCTGCTATTTTCAGCTCTGCTCTGGAGCTGTGTCCAGCTCCCTGCAAACAGTCCTGGCTTTCTGTGCTGGTGCTCCAAACTCAAGCCCTGGGAGGATGCTCACACCAGGGCATCTCGGACATGGGGAGAAACTTCTTGACTGGAAAGGTTCTCAGACACTGGAACAAGCTTCACAAGGAGGTGGCTGAATCCTCATCCCTGGAGGTGTTGCAAGGAGGCAGAGATGTGCTGAGGGATGGGGAGGGGGGTGGAGCTCAAGCCCTACAAGGAGCAGCTGAGGGAGCTGGGGGTGTTCAGCCTGGAGAAAAGGAGGCTCAGAGCAGACCTTATTCCTTGTTAGGAACAAGTTCTGCACCATGAGAGTGGTGGAATACTACAACAGATTGTCCAGTGAGAGATAGTGGGGGGCTCATCCCTGGAGACATTCAAGGTCAGGCTCCACAAGACTCTGAGCAACCTGATCTAGTGGACTGCTGACCTCAGGGTGGGGTTGGACTGGATGACCTTTGCAGTTCCCTTCCAACCCAAACCATTCTATGACTCTTTCTACAGCAGTCTACCTGCTGAGCCATCTGGACACCCACAAGTCCATGGGGCCAGATGGGATCCATCCCAGGGTGCTGAGAGAGCTGGCAGCTGAGCTGGCCAAGCCGCTCTCCATCATTTTCCACCAGTCCTGGCTCACCGGAGAGGTCCCAGGAGACTGGAAAGTGGCCAACGTGGTCCCCATCCACAAGAAGGGTCGGATGGAGGAACCTGGGAACTACAGACCTGTCAGCCTGACCTCAGTGCCAGGGAAACTGATGGAGCAGGTTATCTTGGGGGTGATAAGAGCTCACCTGAGGGATGGCAAAGAGCTCAGGTCCAGCCAGCATGGGTTTAGGAAGGGCAGATCCTGCCTCTCCAACCTGATCTCCTTCTATGATCAGGTGACCCGCTTGGTGGATGTGGGGAGGCCTGTGGATGTGGTCTATCTGGACTTCAGCAAGGCCTTTGACACTGTTCCCCACAGCAAACTGCTGGCTAAGCTGTCAGCCCACGGCTTGGATGGCAACACTCTGTGCTGGGTGAGGAACTGGCTGGAGGGCCGAGCCCAGAGAGTGGTGGTGAATGGTGCCACATCCAGCTGGCGGCCGGTCACTAGTGGTGTCCCTCAGGGATCAGTGCTGGGCCCCATCCTCTTTAACATCTTCATAGATGATCTGGATGAGGGCATCGAGTCAGTCATCAGCAAGTTTGCAGATGACACCAAGCTGGGGGCAGATGTGGCTGGGTTGGAGGGCAGAAGGGCTCTGCAGCGGGACCTTGACCGCCTGGACAGATGGGCAGAGTCCAAGGGGATGGCATTCAATGGCTCCAAGTGCAGGGTGCTGCACTTTGGCCACAACAACCCCATGCAGAGATACAGGCTGGGGTCGGAGTGGCTGGAGAGCAGCCAGACAGAGAGGGATCTGGGGGTGCTGATTGATACCCGCCTGAACATGAGCCAGCAGTGTGCCCAGGTGGCCAAGAGAGCCAATGGCATCCTGGCCTGCATCAGGAATGGTGTGGCCAGCAGGAGCAGGGAGGTCATTCTGCCCCTGTACTCTGCACTGGTTAGACCACACCTTGAGTACTGTGTTCAGTTCTGGGCCCCCCAGTTTAGAAGGGACATTGAGATGCTTGAGCGTGTCCAGAGAAGGGCGACGAGGCTGGTGAGAGGCCTCGAGCACAGCCCTACGAGGAGAGGCTGAGGGAGCTGGGATTGTTTAGCCTGGAGAAGAGGAGGCTCAGGGGAGACCTTATTGCTGTCTACAACTACCTGAGGGGTGGTTGTGGCCAGGGGGAGGTTGCTCTCTTCTCTCAGGTGGCCAGCGCCAGAACGAGAGGACACAGCCTCAGGCTGCGCCAGGGGAAGTTTAGGCTCGAGGTGAGGAGAAAGTTCTTCACTGAGAGAGTCATTGGCCACTGGAATGGGCTGCCCAGGGAGGTGGTGGAGTCGCCGTCCCTGGAGCTGTTCAAGGCAGGATTGGACGTGGCACTTGGTGCCATGGTCTAGCCTTGAGCTCTGTGGTGAAGGGTTGGACTTGATGATCTGTGAGGTCTCTTCCAACCTTGGTGATACTGTGAGACTGTGAGGTTGTAGCCAGGTGGGGTTGGTCTCTTCTCCCAAGCACCCAGGGACAGAACAAGAGGACACAGCCTCAAGCTGTGCCAGGGCAGGTTCAGGCTGGAGGTTAGGAGGAAGCTGTTCCCAGCAAGAGTGATTGGCATTGGGATGGGCTGCCTGGGGAGGTGGTGGAGTGCCCATGCCTGGAGGTGTTTGAAAGAAGGCTGCATGAGGCATTTGGTGCCATGAGTTAGTGAGTCAGAAGGTGTTAGGGGATAGGTTGGACTCCATCACCTCAAAGGTCTTTTCCAACCTGGTTAATTCTGTGCTACTGTGGTTTAGCACCAGCCTTGGTAGAGGGAATGGCTGCAGTCAATGATCTTAAAGGTCTTTTCCAAGCAAAATGACTCTGATGCTGTGATCTTGCAAAGCTGAGCCCCAGCATGGCTTTGCAGCCCTGGCCATCCTCCTGACAGCTCTTTCCCACTGTGCTGCCTGTTAATGTGATGGAGATGCTTTCTATATTCACGTAGCACTGCCTTCTTTGCAGAGGTGTCCTCCAGGAGCCTTATCCCTTGGGATAAGCCTCTAAAGGCAGTTGACCTTAAAACCACCAAACCACACACTTAAAATGCCAGGAACCTCCTCCTGAGCTGGGTTATAAATAACTGGTGAGGAAAGGAGCACAGGAGGGCCAGGCAGCAATGACAAGCACCCCACGTTCCCTCCCCCACTGGCCCTTGCAACCTTCTTTCTTTTCCCCAGGCATTGCTTCTCCCCAGATCCCAGACTCAAAACCAGAACAGGGCTCAGCTTCAGGACTACAACCATCCTTTTTCCCTCTTCCATTCACTGCTCCCCCACACAAAGCAATGGTGCCCAAATCAGAGACACACTGGGCAGAAACCCACTCAAAGAAGGCATTTAAAAACCTCAGCACAGGTGCACCAGCAGGTCCATTGGGACACAGAACTCATCCCCACAAACAGCCAGCTGATGAAAATAGTTTTTTTTTAGCTCTTTACAATACCAGAGAGTGACTTTAACCAAAAGCCAAACTGTATCATATCTACTGGTGCAGACCACATGATACTTTGCTTTCTCCCAGGACTACATGGGTACATAAGCTGATGAAGCTTCCACCATGCTCCTCCACTGCTCAGAAGCTCCAGCCTGCATTAAACATCTACATCTCCCTTCAAAATCCACTAGCATCAGGACTGTGTGTTATGGAGACTTCCCAACCATTCCCCTTTGTCTTCTTCCCACCCTGCCTGCCTGCACAGCCACTGCTCCCACCAGTAAAGCCACCATCAGCTGCTCCCACCTCCAACCTTTCCTTCTTTAGGGCCAGGAAGAGTTCCCAGCAGCCCCACCAGGGTGGCTGTGAGATGTGACCCTTTATGAAGGAGTCCAAGGAGGGGTCCCTAATTCCTTATTAGAAAGCATCTCTTAGGAGGGAGTTTGAGCTCTCCTTAGGTGGATCATAGAATAATCAAACTGTTTGGGATGGAGGGGACCCTCAAAGGTCATCTTGTGCAACCCCTCTGCAGCCAGCAGGGACATCTCCAACAAGATCAGGTTGCTCAAGGCCCCATCAGGTTTGATCTTGAATGTCTCTAGGGATGGGGACTCCATCCCATCTCTGGGCAACCTGTTCCAAAGTTTCATTATGCTCATCATGAAGAAGTCCCTTCCCAGTGTCCAGTGAGGAGAAGCAGGGGGACTCCATCCCATCTCTGGGCAACCTGTTCCAAAGTTTCATTATGCTCATCATGAAGAAGTCCCTTCCCAGTGTCCAGTGAGGAGAAGCAGGGGGACTCCATCCCATCTCTGGGCAACCTGTTCCAAAGTTTCATTATGCTCATCATGAAGAAGTCCCTTCCCAGTGTCCAGTGAGGAGAAGCAGGTGACAGCAGTGGAAGAGGAAAACTGGTCCAGGTCTCCCAAAGAGGGGACAGATTTCCTCTACTCAAGGCCAGGAATTAATTTTCCTGCATTTTGCTTCACTCCTCCTTTCCTTCCTTCTCTGTTCCAGCCAGATTGCCAGGAGAAGGACAAGGCTACAAGAAGGACACCGAGGTGCTGAAGTGTGTCCAGAGAAGGGCAATGAAGCTGGTGAAGGGTCTGGAGAACAGGGCTGGGGAGGAGCAGCTGAGGGAGCTGGGGTATTTAGCCTGGAGAAAAGAAAGCTGAGGTGAGAGAAGACGTTCTGGCTCTTTACAGCTCCCTGGAAGGAGGTGGGAGCCAGGTGGGGGTTGGTCACTTCTCCCAAAGAACAAGTGACAGGACAGGAGGAAGTGGCCTCAAGTTGTGTCAGGAGTCGTTTAGGTTGGAATTTCTTCCCCAATAAGATGGTCAAAGCCTAGACCAGGCTGCTCAGGGCAGTGATGGAGTCCTCATCCCTGGAGGGATTTCAAAGCCATGTAAGCTGTGGTGCTGAGGGACATGGTTTGGTGGTGACCTGGCAGTGTTGGGTTATACAGCTAGACATGAGATAGTTTTAAAAGGTCCCTTTCAACCAAAATGATTCTGTGATTCTCTAATTCTAAGGTGTGCACAGACCAACGATGGGAGTGCAGGGGATGCCCTGGCTGGAGTGCTTAGAGGGTTCTGGACATCCCATGCCCCAGGCAGGGCAGCTTTGGGGCACACACCAGGCTGTCTCCAGCCACTCACAGTTATTTCATTACTACATATTTAAGTAGCACAGAACAAAAAAGATTATTTGGGCCTTGACCTCAGAAGACAGAATCTGACTGTATCTCTCAGAGCCATCTCTCCTTTCCTGTGATGGTGTAAGTGGAGTTTGGGCAGAGCTGGGGTTTTAAGAAGCTGGTTGGCACATATAGGTGAGGACCAGGGTTATAAACATGCAATACAAAGCAATGAAAGGCTTCTGAATGGCATTTGAACCCTTCCTGGGCCCTGCTCTTTGCAGCACTGGTGAGCCCTGGGTGAACCTGGATGAGCTCAGCCCACAGGCTTTGACTGAGAAACACATCCTGGCTTGAGGCAGAGAGGACAACCACCAGAACTGGCCACCTTACAAGCTGCCTGGACAGCCTCAAGGATCAGTTTCTCCAAGGAAGATCTAACACAGTGGATTCTTTTATGGTGGACTCTTTATAGTAAGGGTGGTGAGACACTGCAGCAGATTGCCCAGGGAGACTGTGGATGTCCCCTCCCTGGAGGTGTTCACAACCAGGCTGGACAGGACCTTGAGCAAGGTGTCCCTGCTTGTGGCATGGGGGGTGGAACTAGATGACCTTTAAGCTTCACAGAATACCACAATCCATCCAGCCCAATCTCCCTGCCAAGGCAGCATCACCCCAGGGCAGTGCACACAGGAATGCATCCAGACAGGGTTTGAAAGTCTCCAGAGAAGGAGACTCCACAATCTCTCTGGGCAGCCTGCTCCAGGGCTCTCTCACCCTCACTATAAAGAACTTTCTCCTCATCTGGAGCTGAAATCTTCTCTGCTCCAGTTTGGCTTATTGCTGCTGACCACCCAAAAAGAGCTTGGCCCCAGGCACTTGACCCCCACCCCTCAGATGTTTGGACACATTGCTCAGATCTCCTCTCAGCCTTCTCTTCTCCAGGCTGAACAGCCCCCAGGGCTCTCAGTCTCTGTCCATGGAGGAGATGCTCAAGTCCCCCAGTCATCCTCATGGCTCTCTGCTGAACTATCTCCAGCAGATCTCTGTCTCTCCTGAACTGGGGAGCCCAAAACTGGACAAAGCATTCCAGGTGCGGTCTCACTGGGGCAGAGTAGAGGGGGAGAAGAACCTCCCAAGACCATTCAATGGTCTGCCTGCTTCGCCCTCCCTATCCTGGTCAGCAGCTCACCAAGATAGCACCAGCCTCGACGAAGCAGCACCACCTACCTTGTGTGAGTAATGCTGATCCACGATCCTGGCCAGCCCAAAGTCGCCAATCTTCAGCACCAGGTCCTCAGTGCTGATGAAGATATTGGCTGGCTTGAGGTCGCGGTGCAGGACGTTGGCCGAGTGGATGTACTTCAAGCCCCGCAGCAGCTGGTACATGAAGAGCTTGGCGTGCTCCTCGGCGAGCTTGCCCTGCTCCAGCAGCCGGGCCAGGTCTGTCTCCATGTACTCCTGGACGATGTAGACCATGTTGAACTTGAAGAAGTCCCCAGGCAGGTTGGTGCCTTTGGGCCCCAGCACTTCGTAGACCTTATAGAATCATAGAACGGTTTAGGTTGGAAGGGTCCTCAAAGATCATCCAGTTCCAACCCCCCCACCACAGGCAGGGACATCTCCCACTAGAACAGGTCACAGAATCAAGCAGGTTGGAAGAGACCTCCAAGCTCATCCAGCCCAACCTAGCACCCAGCCCTGTCCAACCAACCAGACCATGGCACTAAGTGCCTCATCCAGGCTTTGCTTCGATGGGCACTCCACACTGGGGGAGAATTTTCTTGCTGACAGGACGTGAGCTGACAAACATGAGCACCCGTGCTGCAAAGTGTCCTTGAGTCCATCTCGGACTCAGCAAGCCAGGCGGCGGGTGGCACACCCCACACGCAGCTGCAGGAGGTAGAGTGCCAGCTGCAGGGGGCTGGGTCAGCCAGCCGCAGGGGTCTGGTCCTGCAGGTTGTTGATACGATGTTAACCTATCTGTACCATGCACATAACCCTGGACCAATCTGTACTTTCCACGTGTACCAATCTGGAACTAAGTTAGCTGCGCACGCCGCTTCCAAGTACCGTATGAGCTGCTGTATCGCCCCAATAAAGCGTAGTGCTTGCAGCTAGCTCGTGTCGAGTCCTCTCCTCAGTACCCTGATCCTCCTGCCTCCGCTGGCTTCCCATGACCGCACACCACCTCCCTGGGCAGCCCATTCCAATGCCAATCACTCTCTCTGACAACAACTTCCTCTTAACATCCAGCCTGAACCTGCCCTGGCACAGCTTCAGCCTCTGTCCCCTTCTTCTGTCCCTGGCTGCCTGGCAGCAGAGCCCAACCCCACCTGGCTACAGCCTCCCTGCAGGCAGCTGCAGACAGCAATGAGCTCTGCCCTGAGCCTCCTCTGCTGCAGGCTGCACACCCCCAGCTCCCTCAGCCTCTCCTCACAGGGCTGTGCTCCAGGCCCCTCCCCAGCCTTGCTGCCCTTCTCCAAACACCTTCCAGCACCTCAACATCTCTCTGCAATGGAGGAGCCCAGAACTGGACACAGCACTCCAGGGGTGGCCTGAGCAGTGCTGAGCACAGGGGCAGAAGAACCTCCCTTGTCCTGCTGCCCACACTGCTCCTGAGCCAGCCCAGGATGCCATTGGCTCTGCTGCCCACCTGGGCACTGCTGCCTCCTCTTCAGCTCCTCTCTCCCAGCACCCCCAGCTCCCTCTCTGCCTGGCTGCTCTCAGCCACTCTGTCCCCAGCCTGTAGTGCTGCTTGGGGTTGTTGTGGCCAAAGTGCAGAACCCTGCACTTGGCCTTGTTCAGTCTCATCCCATTGGCCTCTGCCCACCCATCCAGCCTGGCCAGGTCTCTCTGCAGGGCTCTCCTACCCTCCAACAGCTCCACACCTGCTCCTAGCTTGGTGTCATCTGCACACTCACTGATGCTGGACTCAATCCTCTCGTCCAGATCATCAATAAAGATGCTGAACAGGACTGTGCCCAGCACTGATCCTTGAGGAACACCACCAGTGATTGGCTGCCAGCTGGATGTGGCACCATTCATCACCCCTCTCTGGGCCCTGCCCTCCAGCCAGTTCTTGACCTGTATCAGAGTGAATCTGTCCAAGCCATGAGCTGCCAGCTGTGCCAGGAGCTGCTTGTGGCAGACAGTGTCAAAGGCTTTGCTGAAGTCCATGCAGACTACATCCACAGCCTGCCCCACATTCACCAGGCAGGAAACCTGATTATAGAAGGTGGGTGGTCAGGTTGGTCAGGCAGGACCTGCCCTGCCTAAACCCATGCTGGCTGGGCCTGATCCTTTGGCCATCTTGTGGGCGCTGGCACTCAATACAACCTGTTCCATGCCCTTGCCTGGCACTGAGGTCAGGCTGACAGCTCTGTCATTTCACTGTTCCTTCTTCTCACCCTTCTTGTGGATGGGTATCACACTGGCAGCTTCCAGTCTTTGGGGACCTCTCCAGTGAGCCAGGACTGTTGATAAATGATGGAGAGTGGCTTGGCCAGCTCAGCTGCCAGCTCTCTCAGCACCCTAGGATGGATCCCATCTGGTCCCATGGACTTGTGAGGATCCAAGTGGCTAAGCAATCCCCTTACTGCTTCCTCCTGGATTACAGAGGGACTATACTGGTCCCTGGCTCCATCTGCCAGCTCAGGAGGCCAGATGCNTGGGTGATTCTGTGCTCCACAACCTTCCTGGGCAACCTGTGCCAGTGTCTCACCACCTTCACTGCAAACAACTTCTTCCTCACATCCAGTTTCCATCTCCCTTCTGCCAGTCTAAACCCGCTCCTCTTCCTCCTGTCGTAACAAGACCTGGTCAACAGTCCCTCCTTGTAAGCCCCCTTCAGATACCTTGACGATGTTCTCGTGGTCCAGGCGGCGGATGATCTTGACCTCGCGGAAGGCGTGCTTCATGCTGCGCGCGTCGCCGATGGTGATCTTCTTCACCGCCACTTTGCGGCAGCTCTTGCTGTCCAGAGCCGACAGCACCAACCCATTGGCCCCGAAGCCCAGGGGCCGAAAGTTGACGAAGCGACAGCCCAGGTCGTACCCGTACATGCTGGCGATGCAGTCGCACTTCTCTGCCATCCCTCTCCCACTGCTGCTTCCCTTTCCTGCCGTCACTTGAAAAGTCCGAGGGCTTCCCGATGGCGATGGCGGCGGGAAAGGGAGCGCCTCATAGTTGCTTTACGGGTGGCTAGAGGGGGTGGGCTGGAGCCGAGCCCATGGCTTCGTGGTGAGGCCTGGAGGCTGTGAAGATAGACCCGAGAGCGGGCACGCCGAGATTAAATGCTTTGAGCTGGGGAGAAGAAGCTTCCCGAGCGGCGTGGGAGAAACGCAGCCCAGAGGTCTCTAGGAAAACAGAAAGGTTCTATTTCTGGAGGCTAAAAAAAAAAAGAATCAGCACTCCTA
Source organism: Tricholaema leucomelas (assembly GCA_013400475.1). Lineage (NCBI taxonomy): Eukaryota > Metazoa > Chordata > Aves > Piciformes > Lybiidae > Tricholaema lacrymosa > Tricholaema leucomelas. Next base: position 47,969 of record WAAF01010435.1, on the reverse strand, counting down.
CATTTTTCAGCCACTTCTTTGCCTTTCTTCTCTGACGTCCTCGAGGCAATGACGAAGAGCAGAGCTGGTGGTGGAGCTGGACACCCGATCCTGCATCCCTGGAGCCTCAGTGCTGGGACAACTGGACAGCCCAGCCGTGGGGCAGTGCCCAGAGCAGCCCCATGGCCCCTCTGCCACCCCAAACCCTCCCTGCCCACAGGTTTTGACAGCGCTTTCCCCACCAGGGAGGTGCATCCAGGCACCGGCCAGGCTGCCGGAGTCAGCAAAGCTTCACCCTTCTTGTCAGTCCCCTTTCAGTGTGGGCAGATCCCATCCTCCTCACCAGCAGGTTGCAGTTGGGTGTTCTGCGGAGCAGGAATGACTTTAGGAGCAGCCCTCAGCAGAGCATTTGCAGTTTCCACACTCTCCCTCTGTAGGTCTCCTGCTGCTGCAGCCGAGAGCCATCTGATCTTCACAGCTCGCTGGAGATGCGCCTTGCGCTGCGCAGCCACCCGTTATCCCTCAACAGGTCTCAGCCCCTGCTCCTGGAAGAGAAGAAGAGATGGATTCATCGGATGACAGCACTGCCCACGTGGATGGCCTGCTGAAGGTCAACCATCAGCACACTGTCTAAAGCACATCACCAGAAAAGCACAGCAGCAGGCCTCAGCACCGTGAACCTTCCCAGCTGAACCTTCCCTGCCTGAGAGCAGGGAGGGACACCAAGTGCTTGAGCTCCCGAAGACCAAAACTGCTTGGGCAGGCAAGGTGGTGCCACCCTGTAAAGAGCCTCAAAAACCAAGTGTGACAATCCTTGAGTTCAGGGTTCAGGCTGCAGCCTGGAGTTCATAGGATCATTGAACCATAGAATTGTTTTGGTTGGAAGAGACCTTTTAGATTCCCAACTCCAACCCAGCACTGCCAGGTCACCACCACTGAACCAGCACCACAGCCACACAGCTTTGAAACCTCTCCAAGGATGGGGACTCCACCACTGCCCTGGGCAGCCTGGGATGGGTTTTGACAACCCTTTCAGAGAAGGTGCAACTTGATGCTGGTGCAACTTGAGGCCATTTCTTCTTGTCCTATCACTTGTTCCTTGGCAGAAAAGGCCAACCCTCACCTGGCTCAAACCTTCTCTCAGGGAGCTGTAGAGAGCCTGAAGGTCTCCCCCCTCAGCCTTCTCTTCTCTGGACTAAACATCCCTAGTTCACAGAATCAGTCAGGATTGGAAGGGACCACAAAGATCACCTAGTTCCAACCCTCCTGCCATGCACAGGGACACCCTACCCTAGATCAGCCTGGCCAGAGCCTCATCCAGCCTGGCCTTAAACACCTTCAGGGATGAGGCCTCAACCACCTCCCCAGGCAACCCATTCCAGGCTCTTACCACTCTCATGGTGAAGAACTTCCTCCTCGTGTCCAGCTCCCTCAGCTGCTCTTCCCCTGCCCTGTTCTCCAGACCCTTCCCCAGCTTTGTTGCCCTTCTCTGGACCTGTTCCAGCCCCTCACTGTCCTTTGTGGAGTGAGAAGCTCAAAACTGAACCCAGCACTCAAGGAATGGCCTCACCAGTGCTAAATTCAGAGGGGTAATCCCTGCCCTAGTCCTGCTGCCCACATTACTGCTGATCCAGGCCAGGCTGCTTGTGCCCTTCTTGCCCATCTGGGCACACTCTGGCTCATTTTCAGCTTCTGTCACCCAGCACCCCCAGGTCCTTTTCCTCTGGGCAGATTCCAGCCTCTCTGCCCCAAGCCTGGAGCATTGCAGGGGGTGTTTGGAACCCAGAGGAGGACCCAGCACTTGGCCTTGCTCAATCTCACACAACTGGCCTCAAAAGTTCCATGAACTTCATGCCTTNGCAGTCGCACTTCTCTGCCATCCCTCTCCCACTGCTGCTTCCCTTTCCTGCCGTCACTTGAAAAGTCCGAGGGCTTCCCGATGGCGATGGCGGCGGGAAAGGGAGCGCCTCATAGTTGCTTTACGGGTGGCTAGAGGGGGTGGGCTGGAGCCGAGCCCATGGCTTCGTGGTGAGGCCTGGAGGCTGTGAAGATAGACCCGAGAGCGGGCACGCCGAGATTAAATGCTTTGAGCTGGGGAGAAGAAGCTTCCCGAGCGGCGTGGGAGAAACGCAGCCCAGAGGTCTCTAGGAAAACAGAAAGGTTCTATTTCTGGAGGCTAAAAAAAAAAAGAATCAGCACTCCTACATTTTTCAGCCACTTCTTTGCCTTTCTTCTCTGACGTCCTCGAGGCAATGACGAAGAGCAGAGCTGGTGGTGGAGCTGGACACCCGATCCTGCATCCCTGGAGCCTCAGTGCTGGGACAACTGGACAGCCCAGCCGTGGGGCAGTGCCCAGAGCAGCCCCATGGCCCCTCTGCCACCCCAAACCCTCCCTGCCCACAGGTTTTGACAGCGCTTTCCCCACCAGGGAGGTGCATCCAGGCACCGGCCAGGCTGCCGGAGTCAGCAAAGCTTCACCCTTCTTGTCAGTCCCCTTTCAGTGTGGGCAGATCCCATCCTCCTCACCAGCAGGTTGCAGTTGGGTGTTCTGCGGAGCAGGAATGACTTTAGGAGCAGCCCTCAGCAGAGCATTTGCAGTTTCCACACTCTCCCTCTGTAGGTCTCCTGCTGCTGCAGCCGAGAGCCATCTGATCTTCACAGCTCGCTGGAGATGCGCCTTGCGCTGCGCAGCCACCCGTTATCCCTCAACAGGTCTCAGCCCCTGCTCCTGGAAGAGAAGAAGAGATGGATTCATCGGATGACAGCACTGCCCACGTGGATGGCCTGCTGAAGGTCAACCATCAGCACACTGTCTAAAGCACATCACCAGAAAAGCACAGCAGCAGGCCTCAGCACCGTGAACCTTCCCAGCTGAACCTTCCCTGCCTGAGAGCAGGGAGGGACACCAAGTGCTTGAGCTCCCGAAGACCAAAACTGCTTGGGCAGGCAAGGTGGTGCCACCCTGTAAAGAGCCTCAAAAACCAAGTGTGACAATCCTTGAGTTCAGGGTTCAGGCTGCAGCCTGGAGTTCATAGGATCATTGAACCATAGAATTGTTTTGGTTGGAAGAGACCTTTTAGATTCCCAACTCCAACCCAGCACTGCCAGGTCACCACCACTGAACCAGCACCACAGCCACACAGCTTTGAAACCTCTCCAAGGATGGGGACTCCACCACTGCCCTGGGCAGCCTGGGATGGGTTTTGACAACCCTTTCAGAGAAGGTGCAACTTGATGCTGGTGCAACTTGAGGCCATTTCTTCTTGTCCTATCACTTGTTCCTTGGCAGAAAAGGCCAACCCTCACCTGGCTCAAACCTTCTCTCAGGGAGCTGTAGAGAGCCTGAAGGTCTCCCCCCTCAGCCTTCTCTTCTCTGGACTAAACATCCCTAGTTCACAGAATCAGTCAGGATTGGAAGGGACCACAAAGATCACCTAGTTCCAACCCTCCTGCCATGCACAGGGACACCCTACCCTAGATCAGCCTGGCCAGAGCCTCATCCAGCCTGGCCTTAAACACCTTCAGGGGTGAGGGCTCAACCACCTCCCCAGGCAACCCATTCCTGGCTGTTACCATTGTCTTGGTGAAGAACTTCCTCCTCGGGTCCTGCTCCCTCAGCTGCTCTTCCCCTGCCCTGTTCTCCAGACCCTTCCCCAGCTTTGTTGCCCTTCTCTGGACCTGTTCCAGCCCCTCACTGTCCTTTGTGGAGTGAGAAGCTCAAAACTGAACCCAGCACTCAAGGAATGGCCTCACCAGTGCTAAATTCAGAGGGGTAATCCCTGCCCTAGTCCTGCTGCCCACATTACTGCTGATCCAGGCCAGGCTGCTTGTGCCCTTCTTGCCCATCTGGGCACACTCTGGCTCATTTTCAGCTTCTGTCACCCAGCACCCCCAGGTCCTTTTCCTCTGGGCAGATTCCAGCCTCTCTGCCCCAAGCCTGGAGCATTGCAGGGGGTGTTTGGAACCCAGAGGAGGACCCAGCACTTGGCCTTGCTCAATCTCACACAACTGGCCTCAAAAGTTCCATGAACTTCATGCCTTTCTCCCAGACTGTCTTGACTTGGTTAAGGAGCCACCCTGCCCCACGCCTTGAGCACTCATGGGGTTGTAGTGACCCAGGGGTAAAACTTGGCACTTGGCCTTGCTGGCATGACAGGAGTTGTGACCTTACACAGGTACATCTCAGACTGCCAACCAGACCAAGTGCTGCTCAGAGCGGGAAAACAAAATGTAATCACAGTGTGTCTGCCCCCATCGTGTTCCTCATGGCAGGAAAATGCTTCTCCTACAGCCCTCCATCAGCAGAGCTGCTCCACTAACCAGCAGTGGGTTCACAGCCTGGCCCTTCGCTCTCCAAGCACCACCTGGGCCCGGCGCCCACCTGCTCTCCAGCAGAATCTATCCAGAGCAACGAGAGGGACGACATTAAATGCTGAGCTTTGTTCAGGTTTGTACCATCACTCATCAATGGTGGAAGAAAAATGTTAACACTTCAAGCCAGCTATTTGCAGAGGGAAACGGTGAATGGTTAAAATAAAGGCGTGTGGAGCATAGGACAGTGGGGAAGGATGCAGGCAGGGAAGAGATATCCTCTGAAGAACATCTGCCAGCAGTTACCAAGCAGTTTGGCAAACACTGCCTGCTCCTGCAGTTGGAAGCAAAAATAATTACAGCCTCTCTTCAACCCAGCAATTATTTAATGTTGGCTTCTCAATGAAAGGGCTGAGCAGAGAAAGCTGCTCCTGCTAGTAAGGATCTGCAGCCAGAGAGGTCCCCAGTCAGAGGAGGGGCAGAAATAAAGATGAGAAACAAAGAGGAAAGGGAAGTGAAAAATTGCTGAGGATCTGCAAGGACAGCAGGAAAGAACAACCTGTGTGGGAAGGTTACCTCAGCTGTAAGGCAATGGAAAGGGAGTGCATGTTGCTTAGATCCCAAGAAGCCAGCCGGAGTGGGGGGGGGGGTCTGAGGACCAGGAAGGCTGACTCAGGAAAGCTGAAGGGGAGATTTGCACCTAAGAAGAAAGGAGAAGGCTACAAGAGGTACATCTGGCTGCAATGAACATGGAGCTTCTCCACTTGTGGTGGCTGGTCTGAATTTCCTAAGTCTGGGATGAAGACCTTAGGGAACTGGAGAATCGTTTGGAATAGGAGAATCCTTTAACTACCCCAGCACTGCCAGGTCACCACTGAAAGAGGTCCCTCAGCACCACAGCTACACAGCAATCATAGAATCAAGCAGGTTGGAGAGACCCCCAAGCTCATCCAGCCCAACCTAGCACCCAGCCCTGGCCAATCAACCAGACCATGGCACTAAGTGCTCCAGCCAGGCTTGGCTTCAACACCTCCAGGCACAGCCACTCCACCACCTCCCTGGGCAGCCCATTCCAATGCCAATCACTCTCTCTGCCAACAACTTCCTTCTAACATCCAGCCTAGACCTCCCCTGGCACAACTTGAGACTGTGTCCCCTTGTTCTGTTGCTGGTTGCCTGGCAGAAGAGACCAACCCCACCTGGCTACAGCCTCCCTTCAGGGAGTTGTAGACAGCAAAAAGCCCTTTGAAATCCTTCCAAGCATGGGGACTCCACCATTGCCATGGGCAGCCTGGACCAGGCTTTGACAGCCATCTAAGGGAAGAAACGGCCACACTCATGTCCAACCCAAACCTCCACTGTGCCAACTTGAGGCCATTTCTTCTTGTCCTGTCATTTGTGGCTTGGGAGCAGAGCCCAATCCCCATCTGGCTTCAGTCTCCTTTTGGGGAGCTGCAGAGAGCCAGAAGGTCTCCCTCCAGCCTCCTCTTCTCCAGGCCGAACACTCCCAGCTCCCTCAGCTGCTCCTCCCAGCCCTATTCTCCAGAACCTTCCCCAGCTTTGTTGCCCTTCTCTAGACCTGCTCCAGCCCCTCAATGTCCTTCTTGGAGTGAGGAGCCCAAAACTGAACCCAGCACTCAAGGATTGCACTTCCCAGTGCCCAGTTCAGGGAGACAACCCCTGCCCTGCTCTTGCTGGCCACACTATTGCCAATCCAGGCCAGGATGCTATTTGCCTTTTTAGCCACCTGGGCATACACTGGGTCATCTTCATTGGCTTCAAAACAGCACCCCCAGGTCCTTTACTGCCAGACAACTTCCCAGCCTCAAGCCTGTCTCTGCATGGGTCTCCTCTATGACAACACAGGGAAAAAAAAAAACAAAACAACCAAAAAACCCAAAAACAAACCAAGAAAAGCAACCAAAATGTCCTACTCTCAAAGGGAACTTAGCAAAACAGGACCTGGGCCAACATGCTTCAAGAAGGTGCTGTACTAGGTTTGAGATCCACCTCTCACCTCCCAGCCCCTTCACCCAGGAACATCCCTGTTTCTCAGTGCTTGGCAGGTTGAGCCAATCTCCACAGGGATTGCTGAGACCAGGTAGGGCTGGAGGGGACGTGGTGCTAGCTCCCACACCAAGCTTCTTGGCTGACTCTAGATGCAATGGAAGGAAACCAAGTTTTGCCTCGTCAGCTTAATTATTAATAATTAGCAGAGTTCTAGAAGCACTGAAAGGGAAAATGAGCTGTGCAAGACTGAAAGGGAAGAAAGAGCCCTCAGTCTATCTCGGCAGCAAAGCTTTGTGGTGCCCCTGGCTACATCTCAGTCCCCAGTTGAGTGATGACCCTGCAGCATCTTCAGCAATTACAGAGGGGCCAGGACAGAACTGCCCCTAAAAGGATGGCAAAGCCATGCTCCTGTCTTCGTTCTCATGGCTGGGTCCTTCTGACTGAACCATCCCTGAGAAAGCTGCTGGCAAATGCAGAGAGATGGACCACAGCCAAGGGACCAGAAGGCAACACAGTCCCACAGGACTCACCGCTGCATCTGTTTGTTTTCCTTCTATCCACCTCCTCCACCTGAAATTACACCAAACCCAAGGGACCATGGAATCACTGTGGTTGGAAAAGACCTTTGAGGATCACTGAGTCCAACCTTTAATCCAGCACTGCCAAGCCCACCAGCAAACCACATCCCTCAGCATCACATCTGTGTGGCTTGATGACAGAGTTCAGAGGGTTGTCAGCAGTGGCACAGAGCCCTGCAGCCAATGGTGCTCCCCTGGGATCAGTACTGGGTCCAGTTTTGTTTGGTGTTGTTATCAAAGACCTGGATGAGGGCATTGAGTGCACTCTCAGCAAGTTCACTGTTGATACAAAACTGGGGGTGGGGGGTGGCTGACACCCCTCAGGCTGTGCTGCCATCCAAGGAGACATGAAGAGGCTGAGTGCTGGATGAAGGCAAACCACGTGGAGTTCAACAGACAAGTGCAGGTTCCTGCATCTGGGGAGAAACAACAACAGGCAGCAGGACAGGTTGGGGCTGCCCTGCTGGAGAGCAGCTCCATGCAGAAAGACCTCAGAGTGCTGGTGGGCAGCAAGTTCTGCATGGGCCAGCAATGTGCCCTTGTGGCCAAGAGAGCCAATGGCAGCCTGGAGGGCAGCAGGGAAAGTGTGTCCAGCAGGGCCAGGGAGGTTCTTCTGCCCCTCTACTCTGCCCTAGCGAGGCCACACCTGGAATGCTNAGACCACACCTGGAATGCTGTGTCCAGTTTTAGGGTCCCCAGTTCAGGAGAGACAGAAACCTGCTGGAGAGAGCCCAGCAGAGAGCTGTGAGGATGACTGGGGGACTTTAGCATCCACCCTATGGAGAAAGACTGAGAGCCCTGGGGGCTGTTTAGTCTGGAGAAGAGAAGGCTGAGAGGAGATCTGAGCAATGTGTCCAAATATCTGAGGGGTGGGGGTCAAGTGCCTGGGGCTAAGCTCTTAGGCTACTGAAATGTTACCACAGTAGACTCAGGGGACCAAGGAGAGAGGAAGAGCTGGGGTTGCTGATTAAGGGGCCATCACACCAAAACTCCCCGTGTGATGAGCTGCTCCAGGATACAGTCCTTCACTGAAAATTCACAGCGTGGTTTGGGTTGGAAGAGGCCTTTAAAGGTCATCTAATCCAACCCCTCCACCGTCAACAGGGACACCTCCAACTGGTGCAGGTTGGTCACAGCCCCAGAGAACCTCTCCTGAAATGATTCCAGGCACGGGGGCATATCCCACCTCTCTGGGAAACCTGGGCCAGGGTCTTGCCACTCTCAGTGTCAAATATTTCTTCCTTGTATCTCTTGTGTAGGTCTCCTCTCTTTTAGCTTAAGCCCACAAACCCATGTTCTGCCACAGCTGGAAAGCCACATATCAAACAACCACAGAACCACAGTGTCACAGCATCACAGAACCACAGAACTACAAAACCACAGTGTGACAGAACCACAGAACCACAGAATCACAGAACCACAGTGTCACAGTATCACAGAATCACAGAACCACAGTGTCACAGAATGAGTGTCACAGAACCACAGTATAATAGAACCCCAGAGGCTGGAAGGGACCTCCAGAGCTCATCCAGCCCAACTCCCCTGCCAAGGCAGCATCACCCAGGGTAGTGCACAGGAATGCATCCAGGCAGGGTTTGAAAGCCTGCAGAGAAGGAGATTCCACAACCTCTCTGGGCAGCCTGCTCCAGGGCTCTGTCACCCTCACTGTAAAGGGATCAGGACTGCTGTGGGTGCCCTGCTTGAGCAGGGTGGAGTTGGACTGGGTGATCTGCAGAGTTCCCTTCCAACCTCTGCCATGCTGGAACTCTGTGACAAGGTCTTGCTGGAGTGGTGGAAGTAAAAGAGAAAGGGACACCAGTTTTAAGGGACTGGAGTGCTGACTTTATCCCTGATCCCTTTCCCACTCCCTCTCTCTCCTAGTCTGAAGCTTTGGGATACTTACACAAAGCATATCCCAACATTTCTCTCTGTTGGAAAAGTCTCCTGATCTGCAGACCTGAACCCCCACCAGTTCCATAGCCATGTGTGAGGTCAAAGCCATGCTTCAAAGGGAAGGCTCAGCAGCTCCTGCTACCTCCGTGTTCCCACCAGCCTCTTCACTCCTTTGAAGACTCAGAGGGGCTCTAGGTGCCCTCACAAGGCTTCAGAAGGGCTCTGGGTGTCCACACACAGGCCTGGATGGCCTCTGTGTACCTATACTCGGGCACAAAGGGGCTGTGGGTGCTCTTGCACTAACTTAGAAGGGCTCTGTGTGCCCATACACAGGCTCAGAGGGGCTCTGGGTGTCCACATTAAAGCTCAGAGGGGTTCTGGGTGCCCACACACGGGCTTGGGGGGGCTCTGGGTGCCCACTCATCGGTTGTCTGCTGCCGTCCCGGCTCAAAACGCAACCACGACTCTGTGCTGAGCTCTTCTCTTCACCAAACCCACGCCAAGCGAGGGCGGTCTCTCCAGCTGGATGAATTCATCAAAGCTCAAGGGTTGTAACAAGATGTCTGTTATTAACAGAGCACCACAGGTGCTAATTAAAGGAGGGTAGCAGCCGTCTCTCGCTTGAGCACCTTGTAAAGGGCCATATCCTGCAAACCATTACATCTCAACAGCCCTTTCCAACTGATCCGCTGATGAAACACCACGATGGAAAGCAGCGGGGGGAGGTGGCGGTGTGTTCATTGTACAGGCTCGGCTTATTGATTCCTGTATCGGGTAGATCTGGCAGAGCACAATGAGACTCAGTTGTTCCTTCCCTCTCTTTGCAAAAGCCTTTCAAACGTCCTTTATCTCTTGCCTGGCCACAGCAGCATCCCTGCTGTGCACGGTGGAGGCCATCTCCAACCCACGGCAGGGACCCCGTGGCAGAGGGCGCATCAGACCGAGACGGAGCAGTTCGGAACCTGCTGCCCCCGTGATGGACTTGGATGTCTTTAGAAAATCTCTCCAAGCTTTAGTCACAGTAACGGAGTTACTGAAGCAGAGGGAAATCTGGGCAAGCCTCCCAAAGCTCTTAGTGCCCAGGGCCGGCAACTGCTTCAAGGCTGAAACTTAATTAGTCCTTCTGATCAATAAGGATGGGCTCCTGGTGCTCGGTTCTGCAGGAACGTCCCACAGAGAGCCCCAGGAAGGTCACCCCTCAGGGATGAACACAGGTAAAGGGATTGCTTCTGCTCTGCTCTTGGCAAACAGCCTCTTCCCCTCCCTCCTGCAGCTCGAGCCATAAATTATGGGATCTGGGTCCCTGCTCTGCAACCTCCTACCCTCCCAGAAGTAGGAGGTTTATATCACAGACCTGGGGGGCCTCATGCCCTGCCCATCCTGAGACCCTCCACATGCCCAGATGCCTAAGGGTTGTGCTCTGCATCAGCCCCCAGGAGAAAAAGGCATGTCAGGAGACCAGATCTGGCAAATGGGATCATGGAGAAACAGGAAACCAGGGGACAAGAACCAGTTCAACCCTGGAAACCTGAGCTGCTCCCCAAACCCCACAACCAATACAGCCAGCAACAGGAACTGCCCAGCCTTTGAGGGGTGATGGAGAACAAGCAATGCTCTCCTGCTCTGCATCCTCACCTACCTTGGTGCTGAGGTCTCCACCAGAGACACCCCACCCTGGGAGCCCAGAAAGCATCACAGGCCTGCACACAGATGCTGGCAAGCACTTGGACCTGTCTAAAAGCAAGCTGCAAAGTCAGAGGACTGCTGCTGTGAGCTCCTCTGAGTGAAGCTCTGGCTAATTATCACGGGCAGAGTCCTCGCCCTGGGCAGGATCAGACCCTCTTATGACAGAGCTGCTTACAGCAGCAAGTCAGAGCCTGTGACAGCCAAACCAGTGAGTGCACTCGAGGCCTCTAGAGAGGGGTTTCATCTCCCCAGCTTCAGTGCAGCTGCTGGGACACAGCACGTCAGGTGCCTTGGGTGATCAGAAGTCATCTGGTTTGCGTTAAGACCTCTCTTACTCCCTCTCTGCTCCACACTGCTGAGCGCCCCCCTGCAGTGCTGGGGCAGCTCTGGAGTGCTCAGCACAGCACAGGCAGGGCCAGTGGAGGCTACAGCAGTGGTGGCAGGGCTGGAAGGGCTCTGCTGGGAGAGCAGGCTGGGAGAGTTGGGCTTGGGCAGGCCGCAGAGGAGAAGGCTGCAGGGAGAGCTTCTGGTGGCCTGGCAGTGCTGCAAGGGGCCCAGGAGAAAGCTGGGGCAGACTTGTTCTCAGGAGCTGTTGTGCCAGGCCAAGGGTTGAGGGCTTGGAGTGAAAGAGGGAGGCTGAGAGTGGAGAGAAGGGAGAAATGTTTGCGAGTGAGGGTGGGGAGAGCCTGTGCCAGGCTGCCCAGAGAGCTGGGAGCTGCCCCATGGCTGGCAGAGCTGCAGGTGCAGTTGTTTTGGGCTGTGAGCAGCTGGCTGTAGTTGGGGATGTCCCTGCTGAGTGGCAGGGGTTGGGCTGGATGAGCTTTAGAGGCCCCTTCCAGCTCGAACTACTCTGTAATTCCTTTGAAATCTATCCCACCCTGACTGCCTGGCTGTGCCAAAACCAGACATATGACCTGCTCATGAGTGTTATCATAGGCCTATCCCTACCAAGACAGATACTGGAACTCAAATGCAAACCCATTGAGAAGATGAGCAGAGCAACCACCAGATGGAGGACAGAAGACACAAGCGGCACTGCACCAGAAGGAGTAGGACAGAATCACTGTGGTTGGAAAAGACCTTCAAGAATATCAAGTCCAACAATTATCTAACTCTACCAGGGCCTCTACTACACCATATCCTTGAGCACCGTATCTGGGCAGCTTTTAAACACATCCAGATCAAGTCCAACCATGATCTGACTTGACCAGGGCCACTCCTACACCACATCCTTGAGCACCTTACCTAGACAACTTCTTAAATACATGCAGGGATGGTGATTCAAACAGAAAGATGAAATCCTGTGGGAGAAGCTGGAGAGAGAAGTCCAAACCGAAGGGAAGCAGCACAGAATATCTCCCTCTTTACAGGTAGTCTAAAACCTGCCTGGATGTGTTCCTGTGTGATCTGGTCTAGGTGTTCCTGCTCTGGCAGGGGAGNAGACCAACCCCACCTGGCTACAGCCTCCCTGCAGGCAGCTGCAGGCAGCAATGAGCTCTGCCCTGAGCCTCCTCTTCTGCAGGCTGCACACCCCCAGCTCCCTCAGCTTCTCCTCGTAGGGTTTGTGTTCCAGGCCCCTCACCAGCTTTGTTGCCCTTCTCTGGACACATTCCAGTATCTCAACATCTCTCTTAAATTGAGGGGCCCAGAACTGGACACAGTACTCAAGGTGTAGCCTGACCAGTGTTGAGTACAGGATGAGCTTTTGAGGTCCCTTCCAGCCCCTGACATTCTGTGATTCTCTGGAAAATGATCCCAGAGTCTTGGATTGAAGGATGGTGAAAGGCATTCGATGTTCCCACGCAGACCACGGCACCATCAGTGAGGGGCGCAGCAGCGCTCAGTGCTGCAGAGTCACTTCTGCTGCCCAAATCTCTCTCTCAGGAAAAACAGGACTCTTCCTCCTTAAGGGCTAGGGCACTTGCGTCCAGGCCAAATTCCACTCAGGAAAGAGATAAAGAGCAGACAACGCTCATTAGCTGACAGAAAGAACAGAGAACAATGAAGAACTTGCTGACACTCGCAGAGATTGGAAGCGGCGCAGGGAAGTCACCCGGCTGCCACCGGCCAGACAGCGGGCCCGGGTAAATCAGCCGTGGCAGGAGGCTGCGAGAGCCTGGGCGCAGGCGAGACACGAGGAAAGGTCACGTTTCCCAGCAGGTCCCAGCCCGTGAAACCCCTCCAGGCCTGGCGCTTTGCAGCCAGACAGCGACCAGACAGTGCCTTGAACAAACAGGGCTCGGCACCCGCACCCTCTCCCACTAAAGCGCCTGACGTGGCACTGCGATGGAAAAGCCCAGCTCCATCTCTAGGAAGGCATCCGCCTTAAGCAGAGCTGTCCACGATGGACAGGCAGGCATGGTAGCCAGAACATTGTGCTGCACCTGTGGCCTCCACCCTGCTCCTCCTCCAGCCCTCACCCTGCCAGACGCGGTTTGTTTTCTGCCAGCTGACAGCACAGTCGATTTAAAAGCAGCAGGATTATTTCCGTTACCTAAATGAAGCAATTCCTAGAACGGGTGACTCAGAAAGCCTCTCCCCTGGCCATAAATCAGAGCAGAAACACGATACCTCACGGGGGCAAAATGGCTTTGCCCTTTTGGTTTGGCACTTACACCCTTTTCTTCTCACAAAGAAAAGAGAGGAGCAGATCCGCTCTCTTGCCGGCGCTTCGATGGAGAGCTGAGCCTTCAGCTCCCCGGGACACCACAGGTCAGGGCTTTGCCTGTGTTATCACTGGCTGGACCAAGATAAGCAAAAGCAGGATGGTTATTAAAAAAGGAATAATAATAAAAAAAATCTATACAAGAACAGCCCTAGAGGTTGTTTTACCGGGACTGAGCAGCCCACAGGAGGAATTTGCCTCAAAGGAGGTATGTGCAGCATGTGCCAGCAGGCAAAGAGGTGGCAAAGCAACCCCTTCCACTCACCCCCTACCTTCCCTGGGCCCCAGGACGTACCTCTGTGAGCAGAGAGGCTGATGGCCTCTCCAAACAGGGTGCTGGGATCTCACAAAAGTGCTTGCAGTTGTGTCTGTGGGAGATTAACTTCCCCTTCAGTCCTGCCGCTCCGCGACAAATCTCATCCCGCTTAGTTTGGGGGCTGGGGCTGGGTCTCTCGGCAGATCTGCCTGCTCAGCTTGGGAAAACAACACAGGCAGGCTTTGTGGGGAAGGGAAAAAGCCTGCTTTGGTCTGCAGAAACCACTTGGCAACAGGCTTCCGCTCCTACCCCCCGACTCGGCCTGACCAATGCACCCAGCCGGCCTGTCCCCATAGATCCGATCTGCCTGAGGTGAGTCCTTCCAGATGTGGAGCACGCCAACTTCAGCCTCTTCCTTGGTCTGATCCCTTGAAGAGCAGGGCCAGAAAGATCCCACACCTGTGAAGAGGTGCTGGAGACTCAGAACCTGGCACTAAACAAATTCACATGGCAAAGGTCCCCTTCTTCTGCTCTGGAAAAGAAGTCTCAGCTGCTGAAATAGTTTAGAATCATTGAATCACTGAACAGTTTGGGTTGGAAGGGACCTTTGAGATCATAGAACAGTTTGGGTTGGAAGGGACCTTCAAGATCTAGTTCCACCTAGTTCAAATTCCCCTACCGTAGGCAGGGACACCTCCCACTAGCTCAGGTTGCTCAAGGCCTCATCCAACCTGGCCATAAACACCTCCAGGCAGGGGGCAGTCACGACCTCCTCAGGCAACCTCATCAGATGCAATCATTAACCCAGCACTGCCAGGTCACCACTAAACCAAAAGCACATCTCCATGGCTTTGAAAGCCCTCCAGGGATGGGGACTCCAACACTGCTCCAGGCAGCCTGGGCCAGGCCTTGATGACCATTTTGGGGAGGAAATTGTCCCTCGTGTCCAAACTAAACCTCCCCTGGGGCAACCTGTGGTAATTTCTTCTTGCCCTGTCACTTGGTCTTTGGGAGATGAGATCAACCCCCAACCTGGCTCCAAGCTCCTTTCAGGGAGTTGTAGTAAGCCTCCTCTTCTCCAGGCTGAACAACCCCAGAAATGCTTTCCAGTCCCGTGATTTTGGGAGACCGTGGTGCATGGAAAGTCAGCAGATGGCAAGGCTGAAAAGCAGTGGCAGGGAAAGTAATGTGCCATCACCTTCAAAGATAACAGAGGCTATTTTCTAGAGAATTAAACCCACAATGTTGTAAGGCCCTGGTGCTATAATGGCCTGGACAAAACCAAGACGCACTCCAAGTGACTTTTAGCCATCCAGATAATAGCTGTGGAACAAAAGGGCTTGGCTGAAGCTTGCTCTCAGCATAATAACCTGCTGCTCTAATGAGATTAGGTGGATTAGCTGTATTTTAAGGGAAAGTCGATGAACTGGACAGCTTTTCCAGGCAGGTTTTTAGTGCTACACGAAATAACACCAGAAAGACATCAAACCAGGCAGCTATTTTTAGCAGGCATTCCTCTACACAGCCTAGGTGGAGAGACATCGCGAGGCAACAGAGGTGTGCTAATGCAGGAGGTAGCTCGTTGCAGAGAAAAAACAAACAGGCTCATCCCTGGTCTCTCTTGGCTGAGCTGCACAAGAAATTAATTCAGCTGGACCTGAGCTTGCATTCTTCCAACACTGTGTTGTGAAACAGGCTCAGATGTTGGAGGGAATGAGCAATGTGAGAAGCGCTCTGCTAGGTGAGGAAAACCTGAGGCCAAGGTGATCTGGGCTGAGCATGTTGGGGCTTGAGGACGGTGGCCTCAAGGCACCTACACACTCTCACCCCACAGCCCTACAGAGGTGGCAAACCTCAGGTCTTCTCCCTGGTTTCAGGCAATGCATATGTCTGAGTCACAGAATCAAAGAATCAGTCAGGGTTGGAAGGCACCACAAGGAGCAGCCAGTTCCAACCCCACTGCCATGCCCAGGGATACCTTACCCTGGATCAAGCTGCCCACAGCCTCAGCCAGCCTGGCCTGAAACACCTCCAGCCATGGGGCCTCAACCACATCCCTCTCATAATAGGGGCTCCAGAAATGTGTCCAGAGAAGGGCCACGAGGATGGGGCTGGGTGATAGTTTGGCCTGGATGATCTTGGAGGTCTCTTCCAACCTGCTTGATTCTATGATTCTCTGACATTGTTTACACTTTGGCTTTTTATCCCTTTTTATCAAACCAGTGAACGATGCAGATTTTATCATTATTATTCTTTTATAGCAAATGATCTAATTTCTCTCATTAGAATATTCCAATTAGTCTCAAACCAGCACAGCATCCTTCACCATCAGTGTGGCATCCTTCACCATGTAGGACATGCCAGCCACAACCCACACAGAGAGCAGAGGGAGCAGTTTGACAAGGTCATAGAATCCCAGAATGGTTTGTGTTGGAAGGGAACTTTAAATGTCATCTGTCTAGTGCCACCCCACTGTAGTCAGCAGGGAGACCTTCCAGTAGAGCAGGCTGCTCACAGCCCCTTCCAACCTGACTTTGAGGTGTGGGCAGACAGGCATTTGCCCAGAACTCACATCAAGTCATTCCACTCTTGCTCAGCACTCATGAGCTCACTCTCACTGTATCCCAGCTATCCTCAGGATTTAAGTATTTCTTTCTTTTTCCATTGCTTTTCATCCCTGGATCTTACTTGAAAAAACATCCAGCAAATGCAGAACAAACTAGATGCTGCCCTGTCCAAAATCCTTCACTCTCCTTTTCCAGGATGGACTCAAGCCCTGGGGGCTGAAGTCCACACATGTTGCTCCCCATGTTCTACCCAGCCTTATCTCTGCACCTTCTCTCTCACTGTGACTCAGACAGGGCTTGTGAATAAACCCCAATTAGAGATGAAACATCAGAGCAGCACAGCAAATGGATGTCCCCTACCCCAGGCAGCTCACAGCTTGGGATCTTCAGCTCCCACTCTGGTGAAGTGACAAAAATAACCCATTAAAAAGTCATTTTAATTGCCTTGCCAGTGGTTTGAACAAACCCCAGCTAATGCTTGAGGTTAAAAAGGAATGAAGCCTTAAATAGCAAATATCTCCTCCATTCCTCCCACTTTCACCCTTAAAATTTTAATGGGGTCATGGTGCAAGGGATACGCAGACCCAGCCAGTTTTGTGCCCAGCTCTTGTGCAGCGAGGACCAGGCTCAGTTGTGCTGGGTTTGCTCCACTGTGAGCTCCCACTGCAGTTTGATTTGAACCACATCACCCAGATGTAATTAAGACACTCAGGAAGTTGATGTTCCTCATACCAGAAGGAGTCTAAATCGGGATGAGAATGCTGAGAGGCTGTAACCACGAGGCAAAGTTCCTCACAGCCCTGGGATGATCTGCTCCATCCCACACGGGGCTCAGTGATATCCCTCAGAACTTTGTATCCAAGTTGACTTGTACTTAGGAGGAGAGAAATATTCCATCACCGTTTGGTTGGAAAAAAAAAGATGCTAAAAGGAGGTGAACCTAGATAGCAGAGTCAAAAAAAAAAGGAGCACAAGCAGAGTGTTGCCTGCCTGCTACATGAGGATTAACTGAACCAAGCCATGATTCTGCTCCACATCAAGAGCTGGGTGAAGGGATTGAGACAGCAGCTGCACAGCTGAACTGGGAGCTGCTGAGGGTTTGAGTTGCTGCAGGTTTGGGCTGGTTTGCTCTGTTTTCAACTTCGATGCTTTAAATGTAGGGCCAGTGCATCAGCCTGCTGAGAGAGATGCAATTAAGGTCCTCTATACCAATGTGGGCTCGACACCAACTAGGGCGACCAAGGTGGTCTAGAGTTCTAGTGTGGTGAGGAGCAGCTGAGGGAGCTGGGGTTGTTCAGCCTGGGGAAAAGGAGGCTGAGGGGAGACCTTCTGGCTCACTACAGCTCCCTGAAAGGAGGCTGGAGCCAAGTGGAGGTTGGGCTCTTATGCCAAGGAATAAGCAACAGGACAAAAGGAAATGACAGAATCATAGAATCAGTTAGGGTTGGAAGGCACCACAAGGATCATCCAGTTCCACCCCCTTACCGTGCCCAGGGACACCTCACACTAGATCAGGCTGCCCACAGCCTCATCCAGACTGGCCTGAAACACCTCCAGGGATCAGGCTTCCACTACCTCCCTGGGCAACCCATTCCAGGCTCTCACCACCCTCACGCTGAACAACTTCTTCCTAACATCCAGGCTGCATCTACCCATTTCTGGCGTTGTTCCATTCCCCCCAGTCCCACCATTCCTTGACAGCCTAAAGAGTCCCTCCCCAGCTTTCTTGTAGTCCCCTTCAGATACTGCAAGGCCACAAGAAAGCCACTCGGGAGCCTTCTCCTCTCCAGACTGCACAGCCCCAACTCCCTCAGACTCTCCTCACAGCAGAGCAGCTCCAGCCCTTGGATCATCCTTGTGGCCCTTCTCTGGACACAAGTCACACTAGGGGAGGTTTGTTGGACATGAGGAGTAATTTCTCCTCTGCAAGTGTTGTCAAGGCCTGAACCAGGCTGCCCACAGCAGTGGTGGAGTTCCTATCTCTGGAGGGGTTTCAAAGCTGCGTCAATGTGGTGCTGAGGGCCATGGGTCATCGGTGACCTGGCAGGGCTGGGTTAATGGTTGGACTGGATGATCTTCCAACCTAAACGATTCTGTGACCACCAGTGCCCATCATTTAGCCAAACATTGCTCTGAAACAGCCTCCCTGCTCTGCACAGAGCCATCAAAGAGCAATCAGGATGGAGCAATTTCACAGCCTTAACCCATTTCTTGACTTCTGGCCTCAGTGGGTGGCAAGACACCCATTTAGCAAAAAGGAATCATGTCAAGAAAAACTGGCTGAGTGGTTTGGGCTGCAAGAGTCAAGTCTCAGGGACTGACTCTCCCCTCATCCCTTTCAATATCTATTGCTGAAAAAAGCCCAACCCCCCCAGAAAAACCCAGCCAAATGCACTTATGTTTCTAGAGCATTTTGCAGCTCTTACAGCACTTTGCTGGGATAAAGGGATGCTGACAAACATATTACACCCATAAAGATTATTCTTTCCCCTCTCTGAGTAGTAGCAGGCACATGTGATTTATTCAGATAAAAGAGGCCAGCCCAGGACAGGAGCTTATGTTGCAGGATGAAATCCTAAATCATGGTGGGGGGTGGAGAGGATCTACTGTGCATCTCACAACACCAGCATTAAAAGCAGTGTTACTACATCATTCCTAGGGTTTGCAGGACTGTCTGTCCTCAGAATCAGAAAGGTTTGGGTTGGAAGGGATCTGAAGGATCACCCAGTCCAGTCTCACAGCACTGGTGAAATAAAATGTGAGAGAGGAGAGGATCAGAAGACCCTTGATGATCCTTGAGGTCCCTTCCAAGCTTGTATTCTGCCCTATTATTCTACTCCCCGAGGAATCAGTGCTGGGCACAGTCCTGTACAATATCTTTAATGATGATCTGGAACAGGGGATTGAGTCCAGCAGCAGTGAGCTTGCAGGTGACACCAAGCTAGGAGCAGCTGTGGAGCTGTTAGGAGGGAGCAGAGCCCTGCAGAGGGACCTGGCCAGGCTGGATGGGTGGGCAGAGGCCAAGGGGATGAGACNGGACGTTCGGTTGTTGAGGCTATTCAGCATAGAGGAGACTTTGAGGAGACCTTGGAGTGGTCTTCCAGTCTCTTCTCCCAGGCAACCAGCAACAGAACAAGGGGACACAGCCTCAAGCTGTGCCAGGGCAGGTCTAGGCTGGATGTTAGGAGGAAGTTGTTGGCAGAGAGAGTGATTGGCATTGGAATGGGCTGCCCAGGGAGGTAGTGGAGTCGCCGTCCTTGGAGGTGTTGAAGCAAAGCCTGGCTGGGGCACTTAGTGCCATGGTCTGGTTGACTGAACAGGGCTGGGTGCTAGGTTGGGCTGGGAGGTCTCTTCCAGCCTGCTTGATTCTATGATTCTACAATTCTACTCTGTACTAACCCACGCACAGGGAACAAGGAGTTTTCCATGGTGATTTCCCCCTAGGTGCTTAGGTAGTGCATTAATCCTGTGACTGCTCCTGCTGAAACACACGTTTTTCAGGCACTGAAAAGACATCTTGAGGATTGCAATAGGGGTTTCCTTCAAATTCTTCCCTTTTTTCTTCTTTTTTTTTTTCTTCCATAACACTCTGCCCATTTTGCTGTGCTTGAAGAGCAGGCAGCAATTAGCTCTCCAGCTCAGGGAATGCTACCCATTCCCCTGCTCAGACCCATCCTTCTAACAGGTGAGATTGTGGCATTTCTGACCACTTAAAGATACAAGACCTCTCCTGAACATGCAGAATTGCCTCCATGCTCTCCAAACACACAACATCAAGGCCTCAAGCTGCACCAGGAGATGTTCAGGTTGGACGTTCGGTGGTTGAGGCTATTCAGCATAGAGGAGACTTTGAGGAGACCTTGGAGTGGTCTTCCAGTCTCTTCTCCCAGGCAACCAGCAACAGAACAAGGGGACACAGCCTCAAGCTGTGCCAGGGCAGGTCTAGGCTGGATGTTAGGAGGAAGTTGTTGGCAGAGAGAGTGATTGGCATTGGAATGGGCTGCCCAGGGAGGTGGTGGCGTCGCTGTCCCTGGAGGGGTTCAAGCAAAGCCTGGCTGGGGCACTTAGTGCCATGGTCTGGTTGATTGGCCAGGGCTGGGTGCTAGGTTGGACTGGATGAGCTTGGAGCTCTCTTCCAGCCTGGCTGGTTCTATGATTCTATGAAGGGGCGCACAAGAGGGATGGAGAGGGACTATTGACAAGGTCTTGTAATGACAGGACTAGGACTAATGGGTTAAAACTGACAGAGAGGAGATTGTAACTGGATGTTACAACAAAGTTCTTGACAACGGTGAGACACTGGCACAGGTTGCCCAGGGAGGTTGTGGCTGCTCCCTGCCTGGAGGTGTTCAAGGCCAGGTTGGATGAGGCTTTGAGCAACCTGTTTTAGTGGGAGGTGTCCCTGCCTATGGCAGAGGGTTGGAACTAGATGAGCTTTGAGGTCCCTTCAAACTTGAATCATTCTATGACATTAGGAAGAATTTCTTTTCCTGAAAGAGCAGCAGGGCACTGAACAGGCTGCCCAGGAAGATGGTGGAGTCACCATCCCTGGAGGTGTTCAAAAAACATGTGAACCCAGGGACATGGTCCATGGGGTGCTGGGTAGAAAGTTGGACTTGAAGGTTGGACACTGGCACAGTTGCCCAGGGAGGCTGTGGATGCACCCTCTCTTGCGGCGCTCAAGGCCAGGTTGGATGAGGCCTTGAGCAACCTGTTCTAGTGGGAGGTGTCCCTGCCTATGGCAGGGGGTTGGGAATGGATCAGCTTTGAGATCCCTTCCAACCTAAACCATTCTGTGATTCTGTGATTCTGTGACCTTGGAGGCCTTTTCCAACCTTAATGATTCTACAATGAGGCCCTTTGAGTGCTATGACCAAACTCCTTTCCACCAGCCTGAGCTAATGACCTTGCTGGTGTCTTTACCACCCTCACCCAGCTCAGCAAAGTGCTCTCTGTGGCATTTACACTGTTAGCTGGTTGGCATTTGTCAGAATATCTGGGCTGTCCTGCCCACTCACCTGCCTGAAGGTCAGAGGATGGAGCTGTGCCACAGCTAACTCCAGGGCAAAACCCAGCGCTGAGGAGGGACACAGATGGCATGGACAGCTGTCCTGCCCAAAATCAGGCAGGTGTCTGGGGAGCAGGGGAGGCCACCTCCTTGCTCTCAGAACTGCCTTTTTTAAACAAGGCAGAATGAACCCCTACCTGAAAACAAGAGTTGCTGAAGCCAGACCTTGAGACAAGTGGAAGTCAGTAATGTCAGCCACTGATACCATCCACAAACATCAGGCCCAGCAAAATGCCATCTCAGATTTCCCCTGCCCCTTATGCAAGCAAGAAAGGAGATGACTCTGTCCTTTACAAGGACATTGAGGTGCTGGAGCAGGTCCAGAAAAGGGCAATGAAGTTGGTGAAGGGTCTAAAACACAAGCCTGGTAAGGAGCAGCGGAGGCACCTGGGGTTGTTCAGCCTAGAGGGAGGTGAGACCTTCTGGCTCTACAGAAGCCCTGAAAGGAGGTTGAAGCCAGGTTGGGGGTCAGTCTCCCAAAAAGGTAAAAAGAAACAACCTCAGGTTGCACCAGGAGAGGTTTGGGTTGGACTTTAGTAGAAATGTCTTCCTTGAAAGGGTTGTCAATGCCTGGCCCAAGCTGCCCAGGGCTGTGGTGAAGTCCCCATTCCTGGAGGTGTTTAAAAGTCACAGAGATGTGGTGCTGAGAGACATGGTTCAGTGCTGACCTGGCAGTGCTGAGCTAAGGGTTGGGCTTGGTGAGCTTAAAGATCTCTTCAGAGGATCACAGGATGTTAGGGACCTCTGGAGATCATTGAGTACAATCTCCCATGTCAGAGCAGGACCATAACGTCTAGCTCAGGTCACACAGGAACACACCCAGATGGGTCTTGCAAGTCTCCAGAGGAGTTTCCACAATCTCTTTGGGAAGCCTGTTCCAGTGCTCTGTGACCCTTACAGCAAAGAAGTTCCTCCTCTTCCAAGCACAATGATTCTCTGACTCTGTGACAACACAGGTACACTGTGATCCCACCACAGGCAGTGGTTATGACTTGAGCTTTATCTTCCTAAGCAGTCTCATCAAATGCTGTAGACTTGTCTGGTGGGAAAAGACCTTCAGACCTTCTAGTCCAACCATAACCTAACATCTCCCTGTACATATCCCTAAGCACCTCATCCAAAGGTCTTTGAAACACTTCCAGGGATGGCAACTCCACCAGCTCCCTGGGCAGCCTGTGCTCAGTGACCCTTTCAGTGAAGAGGTTTTTCCTGATATCCAGCCTAAACCTTCCCTGGCACAACTTGAGGCCACCTCCTCCTGTTCTATCACTTGTTCCTTGGGAGAAGATACCAACCCCCACCTGCCTCCAACCTCCTTTCAGACAGCTGTAGAGAGCCAAGAAGGTCTCCCCTCATCTCGCTTTCTCCAGGCTAAACAACCCCAGGTCCCTCAGCTGCTCCTCACAGGACTTGTGTTCAAGACCCCTCACCAGCCTCACTGCTCTCTTCTGGCCGTGCTCTGGCACCTCATTGTCCTCCCTCTCTCGCACCAGAAAACCCAGAACTGCCCTCAGACATAAAGAAAACACAGGAGAAAAAGGGAAACATGGGTACAGAATTTCAGCTGTGACTGAGATCTTCACAGTCCTTCACTGATCTCACTGAAGTTCAGCTGAGGTGCAGGAGCTGGTAAACACAGGTCAGCTGCCACTGCCAGCACAGCTGCATGCACATCTGGCCCTAGTCCTGCAGCATCCCCTTCAACACAGCAGCAACTCCAACAGCATGGCAATGACAGCTGCCCCACTCCACCCTGCAAGCATTTCTTTCTGCTTTTTGAGGCTTCCCTTTCAGGCTGTCCCATGAAGCCACATCCTTGCTGTCTCCTTGGCCACGCACTCCCAGCTGCCTAGTGAGATGAGCACCCTCAGCTGCCTTCAGAGGAATGGCAGCAGTCTGCTCTGAGCATGCTGCCTCGCTAAAACCACATCAGTCAGGGGTGCATTCAGAAGAGTGTGGCCAGCAGGGCAAGGGAGGTTGTCACAGGCTTACAGGATGTTAGGGTTTAGAAGGGACCCAAAGAGATCGAGTCCAACTCCCCTGCCACAGCAGGACTGTATAGTCTAGCTTAAGTCACACAGANGCCTCTCCTCACCAGGCACTGCTCCAGTCCCCTCATCATCCTCACAGCCCTCCCTTGGACTCTCTCCACCAGATCCCTGTCCCTCTTCAACTGGGGAGCCCAAAAGCGAATGCAGTACTCAAGATGGGGTGTCTCAATCTGCTGGACACACTCTTCTTAATGCACCCCAGGATCCCATTGGCCCTCTTGGTCAGCAGGGCACATTGCTGTCCCACGGATGTTACCCACCAGCACTCCCAGGGCTGCCCTCCACAGGGCTGCTCTCCAGCAGATCACTTCCCAACCTGTACTGGTGCAGTTTATTGTTCCTCCCCATCTACTTTGGTGAGACCACCTCTGGAAGACTGTATCCAGTTTGAGGGTTCTCAGTGCAAGAGGAACAGGGAACTAACGGAGAAGTTCCAGTGGAAGTTATGAAGATGAGGCACTTAGTGCCATGGTCTGGTTGATTGGCTAGGACTGGGGGCTAGGTTGGACTGGATGAGCTTGGAGGTCTCTTCCAACCTGGTTGATTCTATGATGATGAAGGGTCTGGAGTATCTCTGTGAGCAGGTAAGGCTGAGAGCCCTGGGGCTGGTGAGCCTGCAGAAGAGCAAGAGGAGATCTTACTATGGTTTACAAATACCTGAAGGCTGGGTGCTGGGAAGAGGCAAGGCTCTTTTCACTGGCGTCCTGTGACGCGACAAGAGGCAGTGGGCACAAACTGTAACCCAGGAAGTTCCGCCTCAAACAGGTGGAAAAACTTAGCTGTGAGGCTGGTGGAGCCCTGGAGCAGGCTGCCCAGAGGCATTGTGGAGTCCCCTTCTCTGGAGACTTTCAGGACCGATCTGGAAGTGTTCCTGTATGACTTGCCCTGGGTGACCCAGCTCTGGCAGGAGGGTTGAACTGGATGATCTCCAGAAGTCACATCCTCCCCCTACCATAGAATCAGTCAGGGTTGGAAAGGATCACAAGGATGACCCATTGCCAACCCCCTAGCCATGCCCAGGGACACCCTACCCTAGAGTAGGATGGACAGAGCCTCAGCCAGCCTGGCCTCAAACACCTCCAGCCATGGGGCCTCAACCACCTCCCTGGGCAACCCATTCCAGCCTCTCACCACTCTCATGCTCAACAACTTCCTCCTCAACTCCAGCCTCACTCTCCCCACCTCCAGCTTTGCTCCATCCTCCCCACTCCTGTCACTCCCTCACAGCCTCAAAAGTCCCTCCCCAGCTTTCTTGTAGCCCCCTTCAGATCCTGGAAGGCCACAAGAAGGTCACCTGGGAGCCTCCTCTG
>WAAF01010435.1:0-23452 GCA_013400475.1 Tricholaema leucomelas | reverse complement strand
TTGTTGAACCTCCTGAGCTTGGCTTGTGCCCAGCTCTGCAGCCTGTGCAGGTCCCTCTGGATGGATCCCTGCCCTGCAGCCTGCCTGCTGCACCACACAGCTTGGTGTGGGCAGCAAACTTGCTGAGGCTGCACTCAGTGCCTCTGCCCATGGCACCCACAGAGATGTTGGACAAGACTGGTCCCAGGGCTGATCCCTGAGGGCCTCTGCTTGTCACTGGCCCCCACTTGGCCATGGAGCCATTGACAGCCACTCTTTGGGTGGGGCCATCAAGGCAGTTCTGTACCCATCCAGTGGTCCCCACCCCTCCAACCCCTGTGTCACCAGCAGGGAGACCAGGATGTGGTGTGGGACAGTGTCACAGGCCTTGCTCAGGGCCAGCCAAATGCCATCAGTTGCCATCTTGTGAGTCTATGAATTCTTTAACTTCTTCTGGTTTATGGCATTTCTGAGCACACTCAGGCTGGGAGCTATGTGGAAGGAAACTCAGGCTGGACTGCAGGCACTGAGGAAAGTTTTTCTGTAGCTGTTACAGCTCAAATGAAACAGGGAGAAAAAAAATAAAAAGAAAATGAAAAAAAAAAAATTATTCCCAGAGCAAGGAATTGTAATTCTTAGAAGAAATTACTAAATTCATTACTTGTAGAGCAAAGCAGTCTCAATGATTCAAGCTGTCATCCTGACAAAGGCAAAGAAACAACTTTTTTTCTTCTCCTTGTTCTCCTTGATCTCATTTTAATTGGAACTGGTCCCAGATGAATCAGATCCTGAGCAGGCTGGCCCCTACCCTCTGTCCTTGAAGTCATTTTAAGCTGGGACCTATTTCCACATTTCCAGCCTTGCCTCCTGACAGCAGGCCAGGGGTCAATCTACCTTTACCCAAAGGCACTTTCCCATAGGTCAGAACTTTCCATGTTTCACAGGGCAAGGGGAGTTAACGGAGCAACACAGCCCCTGAGTGGAGCCAGGTACAACTGGTGCCCTGCTAGCAGTCCTGGGATGATACTCCATCTTCATGGCAAACATGACCCAGCCTGAGTTTTCTTCCACATCTTCCATAAACACCCAGACCAGGAGCGTGCAGTTAGGGGCTGAGGATACGCCAAGCTCCATCCAGATGGACCAGCAGCATCACAGCCACAAAAGTGAAAGGTGGGGAAGGGGAGCCAGCTCTTTCCAGAGAAGCTCATACCTCCATGTTTGGTACAGAATCACAGAATTGTTTTGGCTGGAAGTGGATTTTAAGATCATAGAGTCCAAGGTGTTAACCCAGCACTGCCAGGTCACCTCTAAACCATGCCCCTCAGCACCACAGCTACACAGCCCTCCAGGGATGGGGATTCCACCACTGTCCTGGGCAGCCTCTTCCAAGCCTTGACAACCATTTCAGAGAACAAATTATTCCTCAAGTCCAACCTAAACCTCCCTTGGCACATCTTGAGGCTGTTTTGTCCCACCACCTGTTCCTTGGCAGAAGAGACCAACACCCACCTGGCTCCAGCCTACTCTCAGGGAGCTGTAGAGAGCCAGAAGGTCTCCCCTCAGCCTCCTTATCCTCAGATTCAACACCCCCAGCTCCCTTAGCTGCTTCTCCCCAGCCCTGTTTTCCAGACCCTTCCCCAGATTCGTTGTCCCTATTGGGACCTGCTCTAGCCCCTCAATGTCCTGCTCAGAGTGAGGAGCCTGAAACTGAACCCAGGATTCAAACTGTGGCTTCACCACTGCTAGGTTCAAGGGGACAATCCCTGCCCTGCTCCGGCTGGCCACACCATTGCTGATCCCATCCAGGCTGCTGGTGACCTTCTTGGCCACCTGGGCACACCTTGGCTCATCTTCAGCTGGCTGTTGACCAGCACCCTCAGGTCCATTTCTGCCACTTTACCTCAAGCCTGGAGCACTGCAGGGGATCACTGTGACCCAAGTGCAGGACCCAGCACTTGGCCTGCATTCCCCCTGCTTCACTTCACTTACATCTCAGGGTCTGAAGATGATCCGCACAGCTTCCTTTAGAAAGGGGTTTTAGGAGGAGGGCTTCAGAAGCCCCCAGGGGGAAGCAGGCTGTACACTGGGATTAGATCAGGCTTTCAGACTTAGTTTACATAACTAATTGTTGCAGGTTTATCAGGTAGTGCATAATTAATGCTGTTGTAACATCGGGTGTAGCCAAGAACTTACCTGTGCAAACAATCCAAGCAGCTGGGACAGATGGACACCAACCATACTAGCCCACAGCATTGTTTGCTCTTCCCTAAATCTGGATGGCAGGGAGGAACCTGGGAGGACTGGCTGGCAGCTGAACAGGAGCCAGCAGTATGCCCAGGTGGCCAAGAAGGCCAAGGGCAAGAGTGTGGCCAGCAGGAGCAGGGAAGTCCTTCTGCCCTGTGCTCAGCACTGCTCAGGCCACCCCTTGAGTGCTGTGTCTAGTTCTGGGCCCCTCAATTTAAGAAAGATGTTGAGGTGCTGGAAGGTGCCCAGAGAAGGGCAGCAAGGCTGGGGAGGGGCCTGGAACACAAACCCTATGAGGAGAGGCTGAGGGAGCTGGGGGTGTGCAGCCTGCAGAAGAGGAGGCTCAGGGCAGAGCTCATTGCTGTCTGCAGCTGCCTGCAGGGAGGCTGCAGCAAGGTGGGGTTGGTCTCTTCTGCCAAGCACCCAGGGACAGAACAAGAGGACACAGCCTCAAGCTGTGCCAGTGGAGGTATAGGCTGGATGTTAGGGGAATGCTCTTCACAGCAAGAGTGATTGGCATTGGAATGGGCTGCCCAGGAAGGTGGTGGAGTCTCCAACCCTGGAGGTGTTTAAGAAGAGACTGCATGAGGCACTTGGCGAGATGGTTTAGTTAATTAGAAGGGTTAGGTGATAGGTTGGACTCGATGATCTTAGAGGTCTTTTCCAGCCTGGTTAATTCTGTGATGAAGCTGAAACACATCTGAGCCACTTCCCTGGGAATTCATTTGGACTCCTCCAGCCTTCCATCAGCCAGTTCGGGAGCAGCAGCTCAGTGCAGCAGTAGCGATCCGGTGAGCAGCCCCCTCAGCGACACCAACCCACTCAGCCACCACTTCTCACACCAGCAGGCAAGCTCACAGCAACACTTCAGAAAGCTTTTTTTCCCCTCGAGTTTCCCTGCTCCTTCCCTTCCTCGCAGGAGCACCCCGAGGATGAGAGCCATGTAGCAGGGCTGCTGCAGCGGCGTGGGCTGGCCAGCTTCCTACGGAGATGACTGCGGTGTATAATATAGAAACTGAGCTGCTTGTTCCAGGCACAACCACGCTGGCTGCTTTTTAAAGACAGGCTTAGCTCGGGTGCTGCAGGAACAAGCAGCACTAATTCCCACTGCAGCCTCCAAAACAGGGGTGGGGGGGGGTGTTGGAAGGGAGATTTGAGAGCTTGTCCTGTTCCTGACCCCGGTCCCGGGCACAGGGAGCGCCCACAAGGTCACCCTGGCACCTTTCAGCAGGGCTGAAATTGGCTGCTTTAAATCCTCACATGCAATTCTACCTGGAAAAACCTCAAAGCAGATCACTGTTTAATCTTGCCCTGGCATGGGTCACAGGATGCGAGCCATGGCTGCCCGGTGCCAAGCCTGGGCTGCACTGGTACAAGGAGGACAACATCTTACAGAATCACAGGATCATTTCAGTTGGAAAAGAAAGACTTTTATGGTCATCAAGTCACAACCATTACTTAACTTGGCCAGGGCTGGTGCACCTCTGTGTCTTTAAAACCCCTCTAGGGATGGGGATTTGACCACCTACATGGGGAGCCTGTTCCAGTGTTTAAGAACACTTTCAGTGAAGAAGTGTCTTCTAATGTCCAACCTAAACCTCCCTGGTGCAACTGGAGGCCAATTCATCTTGCCTTATCACTTGTTTTTTGGGAGATCAACCCCCACCTTGCCCCAACCTCCTCTCAGGGAGCTGCAGAAACCCAAAAAGTCTTCCCTCAGCCTCCTCTTCTCCAGACTGAACAACCCCAGGTCCCTCAGCTGCTTCTCACCCTTGTTCTCCAGAATCTTCACCAGCTTCATTGCCCTGGACCTAGTGCTGGACAGGCTCCAGGACCATCTTGGAGCAAGAGGCCTAGAAGTGAACCCAAGGTTCAAGCTATTGCCTCAGCAGTGCTGAGCACTGGGGGGACAACCACTTCCCTGCTTGGCTAATTATACTATTGCTGACACAAGCCAGGATGCTGTTGTTGGCTTCTTGACCACTATTTACCACATACACACACACATACAAAGAGGCAAATAAAAAAAGACCACAATGCAAACAGCAAAGGAATAATCAATAGCAAAACCAAGGAACACACTGATAAGTCTTTCACATGGGAAGCCACTGCTGGCACATGGAAGAGTTCACGTTTCAGCCTCCATTGACAACAGAGCAGGAGCAGATTTACATGACAAGGATGGAGGCAGAATGAACTGTTGTGGCCTTTCCATTAGAATCATAGAATCAGTCAGGGTTGGAAGGCACCACAAGCATCATCCAGTTCCAACCCCCCTGCCATGCCCAGGGACACCCTACCCTAGAGCAGGCTGCACACAGCCTCAGCCAGCCTGGCCTGAAACACCTCCAGCCATGGGGCCTCAACCACCTCCCTGGGCAACCCATTCCAGCCTCTCACCACTCTCATGCTCAACAACTTCCTCCTCACTTCCAGGCTGAATCTCCCCAGGCTGAACCTCCAGCTTTGCTCCATTCCTGACAGGCTAAAGAGCTTTCCCTTCCTGACAGCCTAAAAAGTCCCTCCCCAGCTTTTTTGTAGGTCCCCTTCAGATCCTGGAAGGCCACAAGAAGGTCACCTGGGAGCCTCCTCTGCTCCAGCCTGCACAGCCCCAACTCTTTCAGTCTGTGCTCACAGCAGAGCTGCTGCAGCCCTCTGAGCATCCTCCTGGCCCTGCTCTGGACACACTCCAGTATCTCCACAGCCTTCTTGTAACAGAGTCACCACAGCTGGATGCAGTACTCCAGGTAGGATCTCACCAGAGTGCAGTAGAGGGGCAGAATCACCTCCCTGGCCCTGCTGGCCACACTTCTCCTGATGCAGCCCCGATCTGGTTGGCTCTCTGGGCTGCAAGTGCAGAGCTTCTCTCTGCTCCTGTGACAGTCACCAAAACTATGAGCTCAAAAGCAAAAGCAATCATTAATCCCCACTGAGAGGGATTTACTTGAGGCGTCTACCAAAAGATCCCAAAAATTCCCAACCCAGAACAGCAGCAAGAACAGGGAAAAAAATAAAGAAAAAAAATAATCATACTGTGGTTAAAAGAAAAAAAGGATATGTGGAAAATTCATGGAAATGTGGGGATTCTAAAAGGCAAAGAAAAGGAAGAGGAGAAAGAAATGGCACTGAAAAAGTCAAACCCAGAGCCGGTGACTGATGAGGACCTCCAAAGGAATCCATTAAATCCAGCAGAATTAGTTGTGAAGGAAGGCAGGCTTTAAGCACGCTGGGAATAGAGAATTAGATAATCAGATCATTAGAATCAGTAAAATTGGAATTGAGTCCCCGTGCTGCCGATGAGATTAAACACTGAAGGGGAGGAGAGAAACTCAGCCGAAAGAGACTGACCGCGCCTAAAAAACAACGACCCCCACTATCGCCTGCCTTAAAACCCCTTAAGGACAGAGATCTCAGCACGGCCAAGCACAGACAATCGTAATTCTATGCTTAAACAGAGCATTTTAACGTCACAGGGAAGCTTAGTGGTGTGGCAGCGCCTTAATAAAGGGCAAAAGGTCAAAGGCAGGAGCAGCTCCAACAGCGGGACAGAAACCTCGGGTAAATACACCAGCTGGAGACTAAAAACACAGTTCCAATGAGCCAGAGGAGTTTCCCGGAATCAGATCTATTTAAGTGACTTCTCTTCTTCCCCTCTGACAGCTAACAGGACAAAGGCAGATGCATTTCACAGAATCACAGAATGGTTTAGGTTGGAAGGGACCCCAAAGCTCAGCCAGTTCCAAACTCCCTGCCATAGGCAGGGACACCTCCCACTAGAACAGATTGCCTCATCCAACCTGGTCCTGAAGACTTCCAGGGAGGTTGTGGATCACAGAATCACAGAACGTGATCAAAGATCTAAGATCACATTCTGTGCTTCTGTGCTCCACAGCCTTCCTGGGCAACCTGTGCCAGTGTCTCAGCACCCTCACTGCAAACAACTTCTTCCTCACATCCAGTTTCAGTCTCCCTTCTGCCAGTTTAAACCCATTCCTCCTCATCGTATCATTACAAGACCTTGTAAACAGTCTACCCCAGCCTTCCTCTAGGCTGCTTCAGATGCACATTTTGTCGCATTCCAAGGATGAATCTCACACCCAAACCAAATCCACACTCGTGAGGTGAGAGCCAACACAGCCCCAGGCGTGGCTGTCACTGAGGTGACACCAGGGAGGGCAGCCCAAGCATGGACCTCACTGTTCACTCTCATCTGTGACTCCTTCTTGGGGGACTATATTAAATACAAATCTGTAACACACACACACACACAAATCCCATTAACTAATCATAGAATCAATCAGGGTTGGAAGACACCACAAGGATCATCCAGTTCCAACCCTCCTGCTATGCCCAGGGACGCCTCCCACTAGATCAGGCTGCCCACAGCCTCATCCAGCCTGGCCTTAAACACCTCCAGGGATCAGACTTCCACCACCTCCCTGGGCAACCCCTTCCAGCCTCTTGCCACTCTCATGCTCAACAACTTCCTCCTCACATCCAGGCTGAATTTACTAATTTCCAGCTTTGCTCCATTCCCCCCAGTCCTGTCACTCCCTGACAGCCTAAAAAAGTCCCTCCCCAGCTTTCTTGTAGCCCCCTTCAGACACTGCAAGGCCACAAGAAGGTCACCTGGGAGCCTTCTCCTCTCCGGACTGCACAGCCCCAACTCCCTCAGTCTCTCCTCACAGCAGAGCTGCTTCATCCCCCTAATCATCCTTGTGGCCCTTCTCTGCACCCTCTCCAGCACCTTCATATCCCTCTTTTCCCATGGGCTCCA
This sequence comes from Tricholaema leucomelas, assembly GCA_013400475.1. NCBI lineage: Eukaryota > Metazoa > Chordata > Aves > Piciformes > Lybiidae > Tricholaema lacrymosa > Tricholaema leucomelas. Next base: position 16,449 of record WAAF01010435.1, on the reverse strand, counting down.
GAATTGGATGGTGGTCGATTGGTGAGACAAGTGCAAATCACCTTGGTGGAAATCAAAGCTCAGCAGACCACATTTTCCCTTGCCCAAGAAGTACACTAGGCCAGAAAAAAGATCTCTGCTCCAGCCAGAAAAGGATTTGGGATGAGCGTGGGGTGTCTCTTCTGCACGCACTGTCAGAGCAAAGCCAAGTAAGAGTGGTCCTTGAAGGTACAATAGAATTGGTTTGGCTGGAAGAGACCTTTAAGATCAAGTCCAGCCATGAACCCAGCACTGCCAAGTCACCACTAAACCACATCACTCAGCCACACATCCTCACAGCTTTGAAACCCCTCCAGGGATGGGGACTCCACCACTGCCCTGGGCAGCCTCTTCCAGGCCTTGACAACCCTTCCAGTGAAGAAATTGTTCCTGATGTCCAACCTAAACCTCCCCTGGCACAACTTCAGGCTGCTTTCTCTTGTCCTGTCATTTGTTTCTTGGGAGAAGAGACCAACCCCTAGCTGGCTTTAATCTCCTTTCAGGAAGTTGTAGAGAGCCACAAAACTTCTTCTCACCCTTCTTTTCTCCAAGCTGAACAACCCCAGGTCCCTCAGCTGCCCTTCATCAGCCCTTTTCTCCAGACCCTGCACCAGCATCATTGCCCTTCTCTGAACATGCTCCATCTCCTCAATCTCTTTCTTGTACTGAGGTCCTTCAAAAGTTGGAAAGTAAGCTCACAGCAACACATGACATCGCTCAGGTCACACCTGCATCTAGACTGGCACCTGGATGATGTGGCCACACCAGCAAAGACCCAAGGGTGGTCACAAAAAACGTATGCAACAGAGCAGGAGTCTCTAAGTGTGAGGCTGTAGGACCTCCAAACACTTTATCCTCCTGAGAAGCAGGTGAAGAGGTGACCCCTACCACTGTATGCAGCAAGGAGCCGGGAGTGACAAGTCACCTTTGTGATAAGGGCACAGCAACATCCCCCCCTCTGCAAGTCAAAGCTAAAGAAGTTCAACCTTGAAATGAGATAGCATCTCCCCAGAGTGAAAGCAATTAAATGTTGGCACAAGGTATGGGAAGAAGGGGGGCTGGGGGTGGGGAGGTGAGGTTCACCATTGCTTACAGCCATTAAAACAGAATGAACAGGCTGGTTGGCAACCCAGCCTTTTGTGTCTGCAGGAGGATGAGCTGCAAACACTTCCCTGCAGTTGCATTTTCTGCAACACCTCCCACCTGGGGAGGTGGAAAGTTTCTGAAGCATTATTTATGCCTCCAGAAAGGCCTGGATGGCTGGATGGCAGGAGGACAGCAGGGTTATACAAAAGAAAAAAAAAAAAAAAGGAAAAAAGCTAAGTGAAAGGACTGAAAACCAAATTCTGCAAGCACTGTGTGAGTTTCATCTCAAATTCAGATCCTTCGAACTCAAATATCCAAAGCAAAAGCAGCACCCTGAAAGACATGTGCCTGCTCTGTGTCCCAGATTTAATGCAGGTTGAAAATTAACCCTATTTTGGAGGCGTCTGTCCCACCCTGTTTTGTGGGAAGTGCCTCAGGCCAGACACTTTTAGAAGCCCAAGTGAGGGCAAAGAAATCGCAAACACCAAAACAGCTTTGACTCCACGTGAGCTGCCTCACACCCCCTGGAAAATCAAGAGACAATTTCAGCTGATACTGCCAGTTTGGGCAATTTTGCCTCATTCAGCACACAGGAGGCAGAAGCAGAGTGAGAAACTACTCTAGGACCTGCAGTCTGGTCCTCATATCTCTAATATAAAGAACAAAATGCCCCAGAGATCTACTCCGTGACGCACTCAACCTAAAGAGCTTGAGGGTGGCTGCAAGTCCTGCACCCTTCTGAACGTGAGCTATCGAACTGGGATTTTAGCCCTTAACAGGCTGAGCTCACCTTGAGAAGGGACAGGACTGAGGTGACCCTGACTTTCCTCTGCTTTGTCTCCAAGACCGGGCAGACGATCACAGCAGTGGTCTCCCAACCACAGGAAAATCAACAGCACCCAGGTTATCACCTATTAACCTCTCATCTTTGACTGGGAGGGGAAACGCTGAAGCTCACCTGCTGAATGTGAGATTTATCCTCAAACTATTACGTGCAGCTCCAGCCTGTGATACCGTCGCTACAGCCCTGACCTTTGTTTCACGACAATCCTTTGCTCACACACCTCCAATATGGTTTCCTCATCACCTTCAACCTGATGGACCTCCATCCATCCACACGTAAAGGGCACTGCGAATCCGAGACTCAGCTGCATTCCTTGGTCACGTCCCAGGTGGTGAACAAGACGTCACTGTCCCCAGGCCGTGTTCTGCAGGAGGCTGGGTTCCTGCTGCAGCCCAGGAGAGGGAGAAGCGCTCCGCGCTTCCCAGGAAGTTCCCAGCGCTGGGTAGGATTAGATGTGCCTAATTAACAGTGAGGAGCAATCAATGCAGAGCTGAGTGCCGGGACCGAAGCCCTCTCAGCAGTATCCAAGTGGTGTTATCTCCGAAACCAAGCCAGCTGCTTCATCACGAGAAAAGTCTGACACTCCACATCACCTTCTACGGCCACGACATCCCCTAGGCACGTAGAGACAAGATGGACTTAAGGGATGGGTAGCAGAGGTACCTCCAACGCCTCGAAAAAGATGAGTGCTGAAGATCAAACTCATGGGGACCCCTCTCCCCTAACCCACTCCACACCCTGGGGACAAACAAAGTGCTGTGCAGGGACAACCTGTCTGAGCTGCTAGGACTTCGGGGTTCTCTTTCTGGTATTCACACTACACCAGCCAGAGATAAATCTTCCCCAGGCGCTGCGTTCACCACTCATGGAGCATGTTTGATGCCATTAAAGCCTGGACCGTTGCCACCTGCCATCTCCAGCGCATGTTCTCAGACCCGAGAGGGAAATAAATCACGAGGAGCAGATAAATAAGGAGTAAATAAATATGACCAAAAGTAAAAGCAGCCTGTCTTGGAGGCGGGGGAGAGAGGAAGAGAAGCAGGTTTCCCTTTCTGGACATGGGTGAGGTGGGGGGGGACCTGCTGGACAGGCTGAGAGCAGCTCGGCTGTGCTCAGACGGAGCGGTACAAGCCCAGAGGTCTGTACGTATGAACACACAAAGCACGTATATAAAGCAGGTATATACACTTAAAGCACACACACATATATTTAAGAAGAACCTATGTAGATACATAAACCTGGAGAGAAGCAAATGTAGATGTACTCGCTCGTCCTCCCGGGTATCAAACAGAGCCGCAGCCCTCCCCGTTCCAAGGAGGGGGTCTCCGGCAGGCCAGGGGCCGGGCTGGGCTGGGCTGAGTCCCGGGGAAGGGCGAGGTGACACCGGCATTGGCGGGCGCTTCCAGGGACGGCTACCCCTGCGCAGGCGGGTCCCGGAGAGCTCTTCACCGCCGATCCCGCGGTCCGGTCCCGCATGGGGCAGCGAACCCGCCTCATCTAGCTCCACCGTAACCGATCCGCCAACAAAAACCCCTCCGCCGTCGCCGGGCTCAGCCCGAAACACCGGCTCCCCGCCGGGGAAAGCGGGAGCGGCGGCAGGGCAGGGCGCGGCGCGGACAAGAAGGGAAGCGGGGAAGGGGAGAAACAGTGGAGGGGCCGCACTTACCGGGATCGCTCCGCTCCTCACCGCCATGGCCCGGCGCGGCCCCGCGCACCGGCACCGCACGCCCGCCCCCGCCGCTGACGTCACCCNGAGCCCCAAGGGAGCTGCTGGAGGGGGTCCTCTTCCCTCTCACTGTCCCCAGGAGGAGATGCCTGAGGGGGCCCGCTTCCCCCCTCACCGTCCCCGCCAGGAGCCGCCTGAGGGGCCCCGATCCCCCTCTCACTGTCCACGACGGGAGCCGCCTGAGGGGAGCCGATCCCCCTCTCACTATCCCCGGCAGGAGCCGCCTGAGAGGACCCAATCCCCCCCTTACTATCCCCGGCAGGAGACGCCTGAGGGGACCCGATCCCCCCCTCACTATCCCCGGCAGGAGACGCCTGAGGGGACCCGATCCCCCCCTCACTATCCCCGGCAGGAGACGCCTGAGGGACCCGCTTCCCTCTCACCGTCCAGGGCAAGAGCCTCCTGAGGGAGTCCGGTCCCCTCCTTCACTGTCCCGAGGAGGAGCCGCTTGTGGGGATGCGCCTCCCCCTCGCTATCTTCTGAAGGAGCCGCTTGAGGGGATCCGTTTTCCCCTCACTGTCGCCTGTAGGAGACCCCTCGAGGGTATCCAGTCTTCCCCGGCTACCCCCTCACTGGCCCCACGAGGAACCGCCTGAGAGGCTCCGCTTCGCCCTCACCGTCCCCTACGGGAGACGCCGGAGAGGGTCCGGTCCCCACTCACCCTTCCCAGCAGGAGATGCCTTGAGGGGATCCGCTCCTCCCAATTACTCCCCGCTGCCCTCGGGAGGTGCTGTCTGAGGGGACCTGGTCCCTTCGCCGTCCCTGCGAGAGGCTGCCTGGAAAGAATCGATCCTCCCGGACACCCGCCGCCGTGCCCCGGGACAAGCTGCATGAGGCCACCAGGTCACCCTTCACCGTCCCCGGGAAGAGCCTCCCGAGCTGTCGTGTTTGTGTGCGTGTGTGTATCCCACTGAGAAGCACCTGAGGGGATCTGGTTCCCTCTTCACCACAGCCCCTGTGAGAAGCTGCCTGAGGGGATCTGGTTCCCTCTTCACCACAGCCCCTGTGAGAAGCTGCCTGAGGGGATCTGGTTCCCTCTTCACCACAACCCCTGTAAGGAGCCACCTGAAGGGATCTGGTTCCTTCCTTGCCATAGCCCTGTGAGAATCAGCTGAGGGGATATGATTCCCTCCTCACCACAGCCCCTCTGAGAGGCTGCCTGAGAGGACCTGCTTCCTTCCCTGACATAACTCCTGTAAGAAGATCCTAAGGGGATCTGGTTCCCTCCTCACCATAGCCCTTGTGAGGAGCCACCTGAAGGGATCTGGTTCCCTGCTCAAGTTCTGCTCAGGGCAGAGCTCATTGCTGTCTACAACTGCCTGAAGGGAGGCTGTAGCCAGGTGGGGGTTGGTCTCTTCTCCCAGGCAATCAGCAACAGAACAAGAGGACACAGCCTCAAGCTGTGCCGGGGAAGGTCTAGGCTGGATGTTAGGAGGAAGTTGTTGGCAGAGAGAGTGATTGGCATTGGAATGGGCTGCCCAGGGAGGTGGTGGAGTCACCATCCCTGGAGGTGTTCAAGAAAAGCCTGAATGAGGCACTTAGTGCCATGGTCTAGGTGACTGGACAGGGCTGGATGATAGTTTGGACTGGCTGAGCTTGGAGGTCTCTTCCAACCTGTTTGATTCTACGATTCCCTCCTCACTGTAGCTCCTATAGGAAGCCACCTGGGGGGATCTGGTTCCCTCCTCACCACAGCTCCTATGAGAAGCTGTCTGAGGGGATCTGGTTCCCTCCTTACCATAATCCCTGTGAGAAGTGCCTGAGGGGATCTGGTTCCCTCCTTGCCATAGCCCCTTTGAGAAGAACCTGAGGGGATCTGGTTCCCTCCTTACCATAATCCCTATGAAGAGCAGCCGAAGCAGGATCTCTCCTCACCACCCCACCTGAGGGCCTCCCTCACAGTGGCAGGTGAGTGACCTGAGGTAAATGTTCTCTCTGTGAACACTGCCACCACCCCTGCTGAGTTTTCTACCCTTTCCCTCTCATGGCCAGTGTGTATTTTGATGATTAATATGCATCCTGTGAGAAGCCACCCGGGGGATCTGCTTCTTTCCCCAACATATTAGTAGGTCTCCTTCTGCTCCAGGGACCACTGGCACAGCCACATGCTGGTGTCTGTCTACCCTGAAGTCTGTCCAAGAAGAAAGGTGTGATGGATTTTGAATATATCTCAAGCAACTGATATCAGTCCAAAGAAAGAAGGTGTGATGGATTCTGAGCAGTGCCCAAGGGGCTGAGGTCTGCCCCAAGAATCATAGATTCATAGAGTCATAGAATGGTTTAGGTTGGAAGGGACCTCAAGGACCATCCAGCTCCAACCCCCTGCCATAGGCAGGGACACCTCCCACCAGAGCAGGTTGCTCAAGGCCTCATCCAGCCTGGCCTTAAACACCTCCAGGGAGGAAGCATCCACAACCTCCCTGGGCAACCTGTGCCAGTGTCTCACCACTCTCACTGTAAAGAACTTCCTCCTAACATCCAGTCTAAATCTCCCCTCCTCCAGTTTAAACCCACTACCCCTCATCCTGACATTACTAGACCTTGATCTCCAGCCTTCCTGTAGGCTCCCTTCAGATACTGGAAAGCCTCTATAAGGTCTCCTCGAAGCCTTCTTTTCTCCAGGCTGCAGAGCCCCAACTCTCTCAGCCTGTCCTCATAGCAGAGGTGCTCCAGCCTGCTGATCAGCTGAGGTCTGTCCCAAGAAGGAAGGTGTGATGGATTCTGAGCAGTGTCCCAAGGAGCTGAGGTCTGTCCCAAGAAGGAAGCTGTGATGGATTCTGAGCAGTGTCCTTAGGGGCTGAGGTCTGTCCCACGAAGGAAGGTGTGATGGATTCGGAGCAGTGTCCCAAGGAGCTGAGGACTGTCCCAAGAAGGAAGGGGTGAAGGATTCTGAGCAGGGTCCCAAGGGGCTGAGGTCTGTCCCAAGAAGAAAGCTGTGATGGATGTTGTGCAGTCCAAGGAGCTGAGGCCTTTCCATGCCCAGCAGGACATACTGAGCAGCCTTAATATAAACCAATTCACCCTGCACTGTATTTACAGTGTGACAGAACAATTAAAAGAAGCTGCTTCAACAGTCTAAGTGGAGGAAGTGTGATAGTTCAATAGTTATTGATCACCTCCAGACAAGCTTTGTTAGAGCAGGAGGAAATGAACCTCCTTCATCTTCTGCTGGGAAAATGGTTGTGGAAATTAAACCCCCAGGGAGTTACACAGAGGGGAAATGAAGGTGTGTAAACAATTTTGGTGGTATAGTAATCTCTAATAAGACCACTCCATGTTAAAAATGAACGTTCTCAGCCATGAGCAAGAGGGTACTGAATTGGTGCTTATGCCTGAGAATGCAAGGGGAAAACAATCAGAGAGAAGAGGAGCAGGAGCATTAAGAGTAATTGATAAAATCTCCCAGGGAAACTGATTTCATGTGCCCTGCGTTGCTGTGAGCTTAGGTGCCACTTCCCAGAGCCTCTCAAAGACAAGTGTAGAGGTGATTCACAGAATCACAGCATAGAATTGTGGAATCACTTTAGCTGGAAGAGGCTGAGAGGCAATGATTTGAAAATAGAGAAGAGCAGATTTAGGTTGGATGTTAGGAGGAAGTTCTCTATCATCAGGGTAGTGGAACATTGGAACAGGTTGCCCGGGGAGGTAGTTGAGGCCCCATCCTTGTAGATACTCAAGGTGAGGCTTGACAGGGCTCTGGGCAACCTGACCTAGTGGAGGATGTCCCTGCTGACTGCTGCGGGGGGTGATAATGAGCTTTGGAGGTCCTTTCCAACCCAGACAGTTCTATGACTGTGTGATTAAGACCAACAGTTAAGCCAGCACTGCAAAGGTCACCACTAAACCGTATTCCTCAGCAACACATCTACACAGCTTTTTAATTGCTCCAGGCATGGAGACTCCACCACTGCCCAGGGCAGCCTGGTCCAGGCCTTCACAATCCTTTCAGGGAAGACATTTTTCCTATTGTCCAACTTCCATATGCCCTGTGAAGCACATGTGTGGCCAGCAGGAGCAGGGAAGTCCTTCTGCCCCTGTGCTCAGCACTGCTCAGGCCACACCTTGAGTCCTGTGTCCAGTTGTGGGCTCCTCCATTGCAGAGAGATGTTGAGGTGCTGGAAGGTGTTGAGAGAAGGGCAGCAAGGCTGGGGAGGGGCCTGGAGCACAGCCCTGTGAGGAGAGGCTGAGGGAGCTGGGGGTGTGCAGCCTGCAGCAGAGGAGGCTCAGGGCAGAGCTCATTGCTGTCTGCAGCTGCCTGCAGGGAGGCTGTAGCCAGGTGGGATTGGGCTCTGCTGCCAGGCCCCCATGGACAGAAGAAGGGGACACAGCCTCAAACTGTGCCAGGGCAGGTTCAGGCTGGATGTTGGGAAGAAGTCGTTGCCAGAGAGAGTGATTGGCATTGGAATGGGCTGCCCAGGGAGGTGGTGGAGTGGCTGTGCCTGGAGCTGTTGAAGCCAAGCCTGGTTGGGGCACTTAGTGCCATGGTCTGGTTGATTGGCTGGGGCTGGGTTCTAGGTTGGGCTGGCTGAGCTTGGAGGTCTCTTCTAACCTGGCTGATTCTATGATTCCATGATTATATGGTTCTAAGGCATGACCCATCAAAACTTGTCCCATTGACTGTCCTGGATTGGTGTTCAGCAGTCAGGTTTCCGACAGAGCAGCTGTCAGCTTTGCCCAGCTCCAGTGCCAAGGGCCATATGGGAATGGAAAATAAATTAGAATCCCAGCTGTGGGCTGGGAGCATCCTCTGCATCCGTGCTGGCTGAGAGCAGCCTGGGGATTTGAGGGCTTTTCTGAGCCTGTTTATCAAGTAGGCCAGCCATCTCCCTCTTGCAGGGAAGCAGTCGGCGTATGCCCACGCACACAGACATTGAAGTGGGAGGAGTGGCTGGCACACTGCCAGGCTGAGCTGCCCTTCAGTCAGACCTGGACAGGCTGGAGAGCTGGGTCCAAATCCTCTGCCATGCTGGGATTCTGGGATTCTGTGGCTGGAAACAGAACAGTGTTAGCAAGACAAGTATTCTGCAGTGAGTTGTAATGGCATCATTATGTGACTGAGGTGACATCCACACCTGGGCAGGGTGCAAGCCCCCGGTAGAGGCTGTATCATAGAATCAACCAGGTTGGAAAAGACCTTCAAGGTCATGGAGTCCAACCTATCACCTAACACCTTCTCATTCACTAACCCATGACACCAAGTGCCTCATGCAGCCTCCTCTCAAACACCTCCAGGGGTGGGGACTCCACCATCTCTCCAGCCAGCCCATCCAATGCCAATCACTCTTGCTGGGAACAACTTCTGCCTAACCTCCAGCCTGAACCTGCCCTGGCACAGCTTGAGGCTGTGTCCTCTTGTTCTATTCCTGGTGGCCTGGGAGGAGAGACCAACCCTCACCTGGCTACAACCTCCCTTTAGGTAGCTGTAGACAGCAAGGAGCTCTGCCCTGAGCCTCCTCTGCTGCAGGCTGCACACCCTCAGCTTCCTCAGCCTCTCCTCACAGGGCTGTGCTCCAGGCCCCTCATCAGCCTTGGTGCCCTCATCTCATCATGTTGGCTGATTGTCACCTCTGTGAATTTCAGTCTCTTTGGCTGTGGAAGGAGTGAATCAGGTTCTGAATAAAATGTAATTAGGGAATAAAAAAGCCTCCTCTCAACAAAAATAAGAAATGCTAGAATGAGGGGCAGTTGCTTTGAGCTGGAACAGGGGAGATTGAGGCTGGAGATTAGGAAGAAATTCTCTCCAGTGAGCATAGTGAGACACTGGCACAGGTTGAGGGTGGTGAGACACTGGCACAGGTTGCCCAGGGAGGCTGTGGAGCACAGAATCACAGAACGTGATTGAAGATCACATTCTGTGATTCTGTGCTCCACAGCCTCCCTGGAGGTGTTCAGGACCATGTTGGATGAGGCCTTGATCAGCCTGGGCTAGTGTTAGGTGTTCCTGCCTGTGGCAGCGGGGCTTGGAGCTGGATGATCTTGAAGGTCCCTTCCAACCCAACCCATTCTATGAAGTGCTGGACCAGGAGACAACAGCGAAACTCACCCTCTTCTGGAGGATATGTGTGCTTTAGTCTGGCTCACACAGGGAAGGGAGAGAGGAATAAAAACCACGTGGAGGCAGGGTGAGAATAAAAGAGATTCTTATAGCTCCCATTATTGACACACGCTCCAGGCAGCAGTGCTGCCTGCTTTGATCAAGTGCACCCAGCCCCTCCTCACCAATCACTAGGAAATTGATATAAACACTCAGGCAGCTTTTTGAGAGCTTTGCTTCTCCCTGCCTTGAAAGAGACAACAATTCCTTGTCCATGGAGATGCAGTGCAGGGCCATGATTGTCTATTCAGGCTCTGTAGTGTTTAATTAAGTCACTTAATATGTTTATCATCCAGCCTCTTTTCAGCCTGCCTTCAAAATGCTCACCCTTGCACCCACCTGATGCCAGGAGCGTTAGGGCTCAGGACTGACCTTGCTGAGCTGCCAGCACTTGTTGCTAGGGTGGTTGGTGTGAGAGCTGCTCCCTGACACCGTTCACAGCACTGCCAGAGTTTGTCATTCACCCAGCACCACTCCAGGGATGACCGCCAAAGTCCCCTGGGACACTGAGTGCTGCCCTGGTTTCCTAAACAGCCAGTAACAGTCAGGCTCTTCACCAAACCCAAACCCTTATTGACCAAATTAGCATCCACCCCTTAAAGAAAATCACAGAATGCCACGCCATGGTGGCTGTGGGAAGGGACCTCTGGAGATCATCCAGTCCAAACCCCCTGCCAGGGACACCCAGAGCAGCTTACCCAGCAGCACAGTGGCCAGGAGGGGCTGGAAGCTCTCCAGAGAAGGAGACTGCACAACCTCTCTGGACAGCCTGCTCCAGGCCTCCAGCACCCTCACGACAAACAAGTTTCTACTCCTGTTCAGATGAAAACTTCCTGGGTTTCAGTTTGTGCTTGTTGCTGCTTGTCCTGTCATTAAAATGTCCTTGTCCCCCACCCTTTAACTCTTGCTGAGCATTTATCAGATGCCCTCTGAGGCTGCTCTTCCCCAGGCTAAACATCCTGGAGACAGGGATAAATAACTCCGGGCTCAATAGCCCCAGGGCTCTCATCCTTTCCTCCTCAAGGAACTGCTCCAGGCCCCTCAGCAGCTTTATAGCTTCTGCTGGACTCTTCTCTTTTGAACAGGGGATCCCAGACCTGGACCCAGGACCCCAATATGTGTCCTTGCATGACTTGCTGGCCACGCAGTGCAGCAGAATGCACCCCAGGAGACCACTGACCTTCCTGCCCATGAGGGAAAACTGTTGGCTGATGGGGCATTGACTTCCCCCATCTCTCCCAGGTCCTTCCTTGCAGAGCTGCTTTCCAGCAGGTCATCTCTCACCTGTCCTGGTGTAGGAGGTTGCTCCTCCCCAGCTGCAGGACCCTGCACTTGCCTTTGATGAACTTCATGAGGCTATTCTCCACCCAGCTCTCCAGGCAGTCCGGTTACTTAGCCTAAACATTTAGGAGGTCTAATCATGAGTTGCTGAAATAAGCATGCTGCACTAACCTGAGTGCTTACAGGACAAAGGACTCTTCTAAGTCATCAGTCAGACCTGAACTTGGCAAAGGTAGTGAAGTGACACAATCCAGCCTGGCACTGTCTTTCCCACTGGATAAGGGTTGCTGTGTCTGTTAGTGACCTGCAGTAGCACACCCTGGGATGAAACATTGACCATGATTCCACAGATCCCTACGTAACAAACAGAGAATAAAGTCTATTTTTTGTCATAAAATTAGATAAAATGAAGAGCTGGTGTAGAAGTGGCCACATCCCAGAGGTGCTAAGATCAGCTGCTGTGCTTTGAGAGCAGCTCAAAGTGGAGTTCCCCAGGGATCTGTGCTGGGTCCAGTGATGTTTAACATCTTTGCCAGTGACATGGACAGTGGCATCGAGTACACCTGCAGCAAGTCTGCCAATGACACCAAGCTGTGTGATGTTCTGGACTCACTTGAGGAAAAGGATCCATCCAGAAGGGTCTTGTCAGGCTGAAGAAGCAGGCCAGTGACAATTGCATGAGGTTCAACAAGTCAAAGTGCAAGATCCTGCAGCTGGGTTGGGCAAACCAAATGTACAAATCCAGACTGGGTTGCAGAGTGGGTTGAGAGCAGCCCTGAAGAAAGAGCCTTGAAGGTACTGAGTGCTGAGCAGCTCCGCAGGAGCCAGCAGTGCCCTAATGCAGCCCAGCAGGCAGCTGTGTGCTGGGCTGCAGCTGGAGGAGTGTGGGCAGCAGGGCTAGAGGGTTTGTGTCCCTTGGCTCTGCTTAGCTGAGACTTAACCTCCAATCCTGGCACAGTGCTGGTGTCCCCAGCAGAAGAAGGACTCAGAGTTGCTGGAGTGAGGCCAGAGGAGGCCACAAAGATGATACAAGTGCAGGAACACCTCTGCTGTGAGGACAGGTTGAGGGAGTTGCGAGTGTTCAGCCTAGAGAAGAAAAGACTCCAGGGGGACCTCAGAGCTGCCTGCCAGTAGCTGAAGGGATCCTGCAGGAAGGCTGCAGAGAGACTTGTCCTGAGGATGTCTAGAGACAGGCCAAGAGGCAATGGTTTGGAGCTGAGGCAGAGCAGGGTGAGACTGGAGCTGTGGAAGAAGTTCTTCAGTAGGAGGGTGGTGAGACTCTGGAATAGGTTACCCAGAGAGGTGTTGAAGTCCAGGCTGAATGAGGCCTTGAGCAGCAGAGTCTAGTGGAGAGGTGTCTCTACTTGTGGAGGGGGGGTCAGAGTAAACGACCTCTGAGGTCACTTCCAACCAGAGCCATTCTGTGATCCTATGATCTCAGGACCCACATCCAAGGATGGAAGGTTGTACGTCAGGGAAGGGGATTCAGCAGAGTCAGGTCTCACATCTGAGGCAGCAACAAGAGTTTCCTGCCTCAGAAGCCTCCACTCCCAGCCGCAGGCACCACTCACCAAATTTTAGCTTCCCTCAGCACTTTGAGCTTGCAGCCCAATTCCATTCCCTCAGCTGCACTATTAATCAGCAGGCTGCAAATTATGTTGCTCTAACCCATGTACCTTTTTGTGTTTTCAGCTGAAAAGAAGATAAATTGGTGCATATTAAACAAATCCCAGCTTTAAGGGAGAAGCAGGCAACTGGTGCAAGGGAGCAAGGGGAGCTGTGGGTGCTCCTGGGCCAGGATAGCCAGGAGCTCGTGGGGAATGGCCTCATCCAGGCTGCAACATCATTTCTTAGTATCATAGAATTGTTTTGGTTGGAAAAGAACTTCCACTCCAACCATCAACCCAACACCACCATAGCCACCAAACCATGTCCCTGAGGGCCACGGGCATAGGTTTCTTGAACACCTCCAGGGACTGGGACAGCACTACTTCCCTGGGCAGCCTGTGCCAATCCCTGACCACTCTTGCAGTGAAGAAATCTTCCCCAGTCTCAAACCTAACCCTCCCCTGGCACAATTTCAGGCCACCTCCTCTCGTTCTAATACCTGATACAATGGACAAGAGACCAACTCCCCACCTGTCTCAAACTCTTCTGCAGCTCCTTTCAGGAAGTTGTAAAGAGCAATGAGGCCTCCCCTCAGCAGAAAATGTGAGAAGCTGGGCCAGAGCTACTCTTCCACCTCCACATTTCCTGTTCAAATAACGTTTGCATTCACAAAGGTCTGTGTATAATCCTAGATCCAGTGAAGAACACACTAGTTGGGCTCAAGGAAAGGAAGACAAAAAATGTGTTTAATAATTAATATTACCTGTTTTCCCCCTGCTTGGAGGGAAAAAGCATCTTGTTGGATGTGATCAGCCACTGGAATGGGCTGCCCAGGGAGGTGGTGGAGTTATCATGCCTGGAGGTGCTGAAGCAAAGCCTGGATGGGGCACTTAGTGCCATGGTGTGGTTGATTGAACAGGGCTGGGTGCTATGAAACACAGTAAAGCCCTGCTTGAGTGTGGCCTGGCTGCATCAGGCACAGCAGCTCTGCTGGAATTACCCTGCTTGCACTGATTCCATCAGGGAAAGATGAATTTCCCATGGGGATGTGTGACAGTCAGCATGTGATTGGCTGCCCTGGACTCGCATTAACGTATTAAAACTAAAGTGGAAATGAAACCCAGCAGGAGAGGGAAGTGCTGCGAGGGTCAGGCTGGGAAAATTAAACCACTCTAACTCATTGTGCCTGCTCCCATTTCTCCCCAGAGGGTTAGAAATCAATTTGATGCCTAAATGTTGGAGCCTACACAGCAGCTGGGCAGGCAAGCCCTGGCTGGTGGGGGCATGCTGGTGGAGTGAAGCAGCTCTCCACACTGCTCACCCTGCAGCAGCTGTCTGCACCCATGGTGTTTGCAGCGCTACAAAATCTCCATTAATGCAGTGCCCTTCCCCTTGCCTCTGCATCTAAGGAGGTCAAAAACGAGCACATATTCTTTGGTGCAGGCACCACACCTTCGTCTTAGAAGTAACTGGGGAGTAACTGGCATTGGAATGGGCTGCCCAGGGAGGTGGTGGAGTGGCTGTGCCTGGAGCTGTTGAAGCCAAGCCTGGCTGGGGCACTTAGTGCCATGGTCTGGTTGATTGGCTGGGGCTGGCTGCTGGTTGGGCTGGATGAGCTTGCAGGGCTCTTCAAACCTGGTTGATTCTGTGATTCTAAGGGGAAATGAGCTCAAGCTGCAACTGGGTATGTTTAGTCTGGACATTAAGAAAACAAAAATAATGAAAAGAGTGATCAGGGACTGGAAGGAGCTGCCTGGGGAGGTAGTTGAGTCACCAAACCTGGATGTGTTTAAAGGTCATTGGATATGGTGCTTAGGAATATGGCTTAGGGGTGAACCTTGTAGAGAAGGGATTGTTGGTTGGACTTGGTGATCCTGAGGGTCTTTTCCAACCTGAATGTTTCTGTGATTCTGAGAAGCTGCTGCTTCACATAGAAAATCTGGTTGGGCACAGAGCTGCCTGTATGGCCACACAGCTACCTGTTTGCCCACCTCACCCTACCCACAGCATCAGTGAGACCCTGGTTTTGGGCACAGGCTGTTGATGGACACTGGAACATCAGCCAAGGATGCACTGGTGAGCTGTCCACTCCTAGCATTTGCCTCTTTGAAATGGGAATGCTTCAAAGGAGGAAATTGTAGAATCATAAAGACTGGAGGAAACCTCCAAGATGATTCAAGTCCAACCATCACTGAATGCCAGAATACAAGACCTACCAGGCATAAGTGAAGTATGGCTCCAGACAGCTCAGTTCCTCCAGCACTCTGTGAGGAGTGGAGGATTAGATGGAGGAGGAAGAGTCTGAGATACTTCAGAGCTGTGCTGAATGCAGGATTGGATAACATGGCAGAAGACAGCATGGAGCAGCCTTTTGGAAGAATGATGCAGCAGCTCAGCAGCTGTGACACCATGACATCAATCTCCTGGGGATGAGGCCACGTGATGACAGCGGTGTCAGCAGCACAGCTCGTTTCCTTTCTGTTTATTGTACATGAAGGTTCACCAGCTTCTGCCTGCAGAGCCTGTCCCAGCTGATCTCCCTCCATATCACCCCTCTCACACACACACAGAGGCCTCAGCACCCTCTTTCATAGAATCATAGAATCAAGCAGGTTGGAAGAGACCTCCAAGATTATCCAGCCCAATCTATCACTCAGCCCTGGCCAACCAACCAGACCATGGCACTAAGTGCCCCAGCCAGGCTTGGCTTCAACACCTCCAGGCACAGCCACTCCACCACCTCCCTGGGCAGCCCATTCCAATGCCAATCACCCNACAGCACTCCAGGGGTGTCCTGAGCAGTGCTGAGCACAGGGGCAGAAGAACCTCCCTTGTCCTGCTGCCCACACTGCTCCTGAGCCAGCCCAGGATGCCATTGGCTCTGCTGCCCACCTGGGCACTGCTGCCTCATCTTCAGCTGCTCTCTACCAGTACCCCCAGGGCCCTCTCTGCCTGCCTGCTCTCAGCCACTCTGGCCCCAGCCTGTAGTGCTGCTTGGGGTTGTTGTGACCAAAGTGTAGAACCCTGCCCTTGGCCTTATTCAATCTCATCCCCTTGGCCTCTGCCCACCCATCCAGCCTGGCCAGATCCCTCTGCAAGGCTCTGCTCCCCTCCAACAGCTCCACAGCTGCTCCTAGATTGGTGTCACCTGTAAGCTTACTGATGCTGGACTCATTAGGAGTTTCCATCATGAGATCACAGAATTATAGAACCATAGAATGGTAGGGGTTGAAAGGGGCCTCCAGAGGTCATCCAGTCAAACTCCACTGCTAAAGCAGAGGCACACAGGAGTACATTCAGATTGGGCTTGAAGGTCTCCAGAGCAGAAGACTGCACAACTCTGGGCAGCCTGCCCCAGGGCTCTGTCAGCCTTACAGTGAAGATGTTTTAATTCATGCTGAGGTGGAACTTCCTGTGTTGCAGTCTGAATCCTTTGCCCCTCTATCATAGGACATCACCAACAAGAGCCTGGCCCCTTCCTTTTGCCCACCACCCTTCTGATATTTGTAAACATTGATTGGATGCCCTCTGGGGCTGCTCTTCTCCAGGCTCAGCATTCCCAGGACTCTCAGCCTTTCCTCATCAGACAGATGTTCCAGTCTCCTTGGCATCTATATAGTCTCCACTGCACCCTTTCCAATAGCTCCCTGTCCCTCTTGAGCTGGGGATTCCAGAACTGGACACAATCTCCCAGGTGTGGACTCAGCAGAGAAAAGATTGCTTTAGACAGAAGAGTTTGGCTTGGAGTTTTTTGGTTTGGGTTTTGTGATGGTTTGGGTGTTCCCCCCCCAC
>WAAF01010434.1:0-19515 GCA_013400475.1 Tricholaema leucomelas | reverse complement strand
TAATGCTGACTGTCCTTGATATGCCTAAGGAAGGTGCCAAGGATAATTTGCTTCATAACCTTTCCAGGGATGGAGGCAAGGCTGACCGGTCGATAGTCACCTGGGTCCTACTTCTTACCCCTTTTGAAGATTGGAGTGATATTTTCCCTTCTCCAGTTCCCAAGCACCTCTCCTGTCTGCCATGACTTACTGGCAATGACCTGTGCAGCTCCCTCAGCACTCCAAGTGCATCTGTCAGGACCCGTGGACTTATGGATCTCCAGATTACTCAACTGTTCCTTAACCCAGTCCTCATCAACCAGGGAAGTCTCCTTTGTCATGCTTTCCTCTGGTGCCTCAGGTGTCAAGGGCTCCTGGGGACAGTCTCCAGCAGTGTAGACAAAGAAGGCATTTAGTAACTTTGCCTTCTTTCTCTGCTCTATCACCAAGGCACTCACCTAATTTGGTAGAGGGCCTACATTGCCTCTAACATTAGCTTTCCATGCAATATATTTGAAGAAACTCTTTTTGTTATCCTTGATCTCCCTTGCAAGGTTGAGTTCCAGCAAGGCTTTAGCCTTCCTAGTTGCCTCCCTACATCCTCTTACAACAGTCTTGTACTCCTCCCAGGTGGCCAACCCCTCTTTCCATGATCTATAGACTCTCCTCTTCCACTTAAGTTTTCTTAGCTGTTCCTTACTTAACCATGAATGTTTCATGGCTCCCTTTCTCTATTTCCCACTTGCTGCCATCCACTGATCTTGATCTTGGAAGAAGAAGTCCTTAAATGTTAACCAACTGTCATGGGTGCCTCTGCCTTCTGATATCCTGTCCCATGAGATTTCCCCCAGCAATTTCTTGAAAAGGCCGAAGTTGGCCCTCTTCAAATCCAGGATTGTTGTCCTGCTTCATATCCTGTTCCTACCAGATGAGATCTTGAACTCCACCATCTCATAATTGCTAAGGCCAAGGCTGCCCTCAATCTTCACTGCTTCAACTAGACCCTCCTTGTTGGTGAGGATAAGATTCAGCAGTGCTCCCCTTCTAGTTGGCTCCACCACCATTTGCATCAAGAATTTACCATCAGTGCACTGGAGAAACCTCCTGGACTGTGGCTGCCTGAGTAGCTCTTCCAGCAAATATCTGAATAGTTAAAATCCCACATGAGAACCAAGGTCTGTGATTGTGAGGCTGCTGTTAGCTGCTGTAGAAGGCCTCATCAACTTCCTCATCCTGATCAGGCATCCTGTAACAAACACCCACAACTGTATCACCCATGTTAGCCTGTCCTTTAATTTGTACCTGCAAGCCCTCAACTCTCCCCTCATCCACTAGTGGACAGAACTCAAGACATTCTAATTGCTCCCTCACATAAAGAGCTACTCCACCATCTCGCCTTGGTGACCTGTCTTTCCTAAAAAAGCCATAGCCATCCATGGCCACATTCCATTCATGGGAGCTGTCCCACCACATCTCTGTAACTGTCACAAGATCATAACCTTGTGGCTGCACATGCATTTCTGACTCCTCCTGTTTATTCCCTATGCTCCATGCATTGCTGTATAAATATTTCAGAGATGGAGTCGAGTCATCATTTTCAGCATTGAAGGGGGGTGGACCCTCTGGTTATCTAAAATTCTAACACCCTGCTCCTCAAGTGTTGGGGTGTTGGGCTGTTACACCCAGGATTCTCGTTGGCAAGGCCAGCAACATCCCTGTTCCACATTCTACCTAGTTTAAAGCCCTGTCAATGAGTCCAACCAACTCGTGTGCAAAGATTCTATTCTCCTAATGGAACAGATGAGCTCCACCTGTTGCCACTACACCCAGGAGGTAAGTAGTACTTCTGTGTTTTTTTCCTCACTTTGATTATTAGCTTGTGATCTTGACAGAACAAGAAGCACATGACCTGAAGTAAAACTTCTGAATTTCTGCAGTTTAATTTTACTTTTCCTATGCTCTTTCTTTTCTTCTTAAAAAAAAAATAAAATCTGAGTAATAGAGGAAATTGTGGGATACAAGAAATACATAAAGACACACAACAACCCTAATATTGTTGCATAAGTATGACTGCAAGTGTCAGTCTTGAAGCATGTATAAAGGTTGTAAATTAAAAGCCAGGAGGGGGGACTTGCAAGAAGAGACTGGATTTGGATGCAGCATGCTGTGTAACCAAACAAAAGAGTGTAGGCTTTCACTGTTTACTATTCCTAGCAGCAAGGTGCTATCACTTTGGATATTGAAAAGTAACGCATGGTGGGGAAATAATTGAGTCATGAAAAATAATTATGCAAGTACAGCTCAGTATAATGAGGAATTGGGTTGTTGTTTTTTTCTAATATATACTACCTTGACACTAAGTACAGAATTTAAACATAATACTAATTCATCTTGTGGAAATGGAAAGAACTTCTGGATACAGGCATTTCAAGGGAAAAGGTGATTTTAACATTTTGTGGAATAGTACATTCCATACTTTAAGTAATATAAAATGTTGTCTATTAAGGGCTTAATATAATTTCAAAAGAAGATTGTGAGAATCTCCAGTGATTGAAATAGAAACTGGCTCAATCTCTCCCTTGAAATATTTATATTTTTCTCTATAGTTACACAAATAAAGTGCCATAATTACTTTGAAAATCACAATGCACACTAGTTAAAGCCAAGTTTCTGGGCTGTTAAGAAGAGGATATTGTAAACTGGGATTTTAGAATGAGCCTGTTCATGAAGGGCAGCTCTAGGACAGCCACAACCGCGGCTTTTTCCTGCCATTGCAGAAGATGACAAGAAGGCTTAATTAATATGCCATTTGAAAGAGTGAAAAAATGTCTCTCTAAGATAATTCTCTAATTCTGCAACCTATCTTTAATGGCAGTGGGTTTCTTTCACTATGTGAAGTGTATTTTAAAAGGAAAAACAGAAGACATTTGAACTTCATCCTCGATGCTGTCATTACATTATATATGCAGACTATATATAATATATATTATANTGGAATGCAATAAACCGATTTGGATTTGGATTGGCTTGTATCAAGCTTACTTTTCCCCGTCTCTTCTTCTGATACCCATGGTATTGAGGCCTGTGGCAATATAATACCTTACATAATTATATATATTATGTAATATATATAATATATATATATATATATATAATATCATAGAATCAACCAGGTTGGAAGAGACTTCCAAGATCATCCAGTTCAATCTTTCACCCAGCCCTATCCAATCAACTAGACCATGCCACTAAGTGCCTCATCCGTTTTTTTCTTGAACACCTACATGGACAGCAACTCCACAAAATCAAATCTGTAAGACATTATCTTCTGGTTCTAGCTGGATCTCTAAAGGTGTTCTGAAACAGAGGAGCAATCCAGATGCTTATACTAAAGATGTCTGCTAATATTATTAAATTCCCAAGTTTTGGCATGGGGATAATAAACATACAAGAGAACTTAGATTGACCCTACACCTCTTTAGGAGTGCAGCTAGAGACAATTCAGGCTGTCCTAAGTTGTCATTTATGCACTAGGTGCTTGTGTGTAGGCAACCAATGCCCTCAAATGGTTTATGTGGTTTTCTTCATTCTTCTACAAAATAAAAATTCAAGATTGTCTTAGTCTGCTGCTGATATTCAATCCACAATGCTGTCACATCAGCTTCAAAATGGAAGTGCTTGCTGGAGCAAAATATTATGGGTCTTGAATTTCAGATTGTAACATGAGAGCTCATTTCCTGTTCCAGATGCTGCTGTTGGGTTCTGGCTTTTTGGGTGTTAGCTCTTTTACATGGGAATGGTGGTGAGACTGGTGGGAGTTAGATATCACTCAGATTTTCTGCTTCCCGATCTTTTATTTTTCTGCATTTCGCTGCCCTTTTTCTACAAATAGGTTCAGCTACAGTAATTGTGCATCTTATTATTAGTGAAGGCAATTCTCTATTATGTTATCTTATTTATATTAAACTCTTCTCTCACTCTCTTTATCTCAATCTGGAATTTTTGTGTGTTTTTTTTCCCCTCACTTTTGTATTGGAGGTCAACAGGCATGTTAGCCCTTCACATCATGTTAACTTGTTACAAAGGTAAAAAAATTATCATTTGCTTATACTCATACAATAACTTTATGGGATGAAAAATTAGCTATGTATATAGAATTCCATTAAAAATAAGAAGAAATCCTGGTGGAAAAAATATGTTCTGAAAGTGTTGTTGAATCTTTTCTTCAGCTTTGGCAACAGAGGAATCTTCTGGGAAAACAAGATTGAAGACTTCTGCTTTCTGTTTCTCTTAGATTTTATATATATATATATATATATGTGTGTGTGTGTGTGTGTATGCAGCTTTCCTCAGGAAAATTTTACTAAGGTTTCAATAGAAATATTTACCTCTTAAACTATAAAAACTTCTCCTTTTGGTGCAAAAAGAGGTGTCAAGTTGTTGCTGTTTCACTCTGAAATCAAATGATGTCTAATACACTTAATAGTGTGATTCTATAATTTCAGATCAATATTCTCTAAATAGAGATACAATTTTGAGTCTAAGGAGGAATTAGAACTCAGAGCTCACATCTCTGTACAGGCTAATTCAACATCTCAAAAGGCTCTGTAATGGATTAATCACCTGTTTCCCTCCAACACTGTCATGGATTGAGGAACTTCCCCTCCACCCAACTGAAATTTACCAGACCAGCTCAGATGGCTTGGAAGAAAGATAAAACTATATTTACAGCAAAGCCAAATTTACAAGCATATATGCACACACCAAATATATTCTCATGTTTTTACAATTATTTATAATTGAGAAATAATACAGAAATCCAGACTTTCCTCCCAGACAAAGAAATGAAGCCCAGAAGGGGCCGACATCACCGTCTCTTTCTCCCAGGCAGAAAACAATCAACACGGCTTATGTGATGTCTGGTCAGCCAAGGTTAGTGGAAGATATTAGAACATTGCAAAGGAGAAGTGAAGAGAGCAAGCTTTCAGCAGCAAAGAGGGCGAAATTATTTACATTTGGCTTTTTATCCGTTGTAGCGAACAATGAATGGCAGAGACTTTATCATTATTTTCTTTTTATAACCAATGATCTGATTTCTTTTATTAGAGTATTACAATCATCCTTAAACCAGCACAAGCACAGAACGGAAAAGTAACACAAAAAAACTCCAAGTTGAGATAAAAAGGCTTTACTGGGGAAAAAAAAACAACCCACAACAACCCAAAAACTAACAATGAACATTTGCCTCTAGCCTATTTGCGGAAAAATTGAGGAAAAATGCAGAAAGCAGCAGCATAAAGCAGAACCCAGCAAATTAAACCTGAAGCTAGTGAGCTATGCCTCCATCCCTCCCACATCACTCTGCCACCCCAGTGGAAAAGACCAACACCCAAACCTGCAACCTGAAAGCAGCAGCTAAAATGGCAACTCTCTCATCTTACAATATGAACTTCAAGACATATGATATTTTGCTTCATCCAGCACTTCCATTTTCAAGCTGTCATGACATAACTATGGTGTGAACAGCAGCAGATTCAACGCAATCCATGACACTCCCATCTACAAAAGGCTGATATCCACTAGAGGCAAACACAATCAGTGGCTGTTGGTTTTCATGGCTGCAGAATTTCATGTTTCAGTTGGTTCCCCTGTTGCTGCTTACAACAGTATTTTTCTTTTTCTTTTGAGTAATCTGTTATCAATAGAGAAGTAAACTGTCCTTATCTTAACTTATCTCAGAATCACAGAATCACAGAAATAACCAACTTGGAAAAGACCCTCATGATCACCAAGTCTATAACACTACTCTACAAGATTTACCTTAAACCATAGCACTAAGCACCACATTCAAACGACCCTTAAACACATCCAGGGTCAGTAACTCAACCACTACCCTGGGCAGCTCATTCCAGTGTCTGACCACTCTCTCCATTAAAAACTTCTTCCTAATGTACAATCTAAACCTAACCAGTCTCAGCTTGAGGCCATTCCCCCTTGTTCTGTCTCCAATTACCTGTGAGAAGAGACCAGCAGCAGCATCTCCACAATGTCCCTTCAGGTAGTTGTAGACAGCAATGAGGTCTCCCCTCAGCATCCTCTTTTCCAAACTAAACAGCCCCAGCTCCTTCAGTTGCTCCTCATAAGACCTGTTCTCTAGGCCCTTCATCAGCTTTATTGCCTTCCTCTGGACCCGCTCCAGCACTTCCACATCTCTCCTGTATTACGGTGCCCAAAACTGAACACAGTACTCTAGGTGAGGCCTCAGCAGAGCTGAGTACAAGGGGACAATCACCTCCCTACTTCTGCTGGCCACAGCATTTTTAATACAAACCAGGATGCTGTTGGCCTCCTTGGCTGCCTAGGCAGACTGCTGGCTTATATTCAGCTGCCTGTCTATTACAACCCCCATATCCCTTTCTGCCAGGCAGCTCTCCAGCCACACTGCCCCAAGCCTGTAGCATTGCTTGGGGTGGTTGTGATCCAAGTCCAGGACCTGGCATTTGGCCTTGTTGAAACTCACCCCATCGATGTTGGCCCATTGATCTAACCTATCCAAGTCACTCTGAAGACCCTCTCTACCCTCATTCAGATCAACACTGCCACCTAACGTGGTGTCATTTGCAAATTTACTGATGACATTCTCTATGCTTGTGTCCTGAGATACCCCAAATTCCTCTCTTCTTCCTCTCATTCTGTGGGTTTGAATAGGAGAAGGCACAAAAACTGCTTCCACTGCCCCTGCCCTGAGGCTTGAAGGGAGGCAGCAAAAGGTGTCTTTCTGCATGTGGGCTGACCCGTGTGGAAGCCCACACTGAAATTGTTCTGGTGGTTGGCTGGGTTTTTGCACCCAGTATAAATGGTAAATCAACACTTTGTCTAGAAAAAGGATAAATAGTGCGAGGGTTCCTGACTTGAGACTTCCCATCTTGAGAGTCCTCTGCCACTGTGAAGGTCAGGTTCCTGTCATGACTGGACCATCCTAGCTTTTGGATGGCTCCTACATTTTGTACGGCTCTTGGTTTTATCCCATCCCTGCTTTTGGACAGTTCTCCACACTTTTGCACACTTTTGTGCAAACCTGCAGGCTTGGCAATTCTGGGGTCCTTTGAGAGAGAGCCAGCAGCATCTGGATCGCTCCCTCTCAGACCCTATCAGTAGCCAACTTCCTGTCTGCCTCCCAAGACTGCAGATACTAGAGGTTTTGGCTCTCCTCTGCCTCTGCGAGGGCAGCATTGTTCCATGACCATCCTACTTGGGAAGAAGTGCTTAAGACATTTCCAAGTTTGACGTCTCTGTCACTTGTCTCAGACTTCTGCGACCTGCATGTCTATTGTTGGATATTGCCTGCAATGTCACGAGGCTGCTCCTGCATAGGAATCCAGTAAGGGGTCATTGCTGAATGCCTATCTCACTTCCATGAGTAAGACCTACTGTTCCCTTTATCTTCTGCTCAGCCTGATTGATAGTGGGGTAAAGCTGTATTTACAGTTTAGCCTTTCCCATTTCCTGACTTCCTAAGTATCTAAATTTATCTATGATATCCTTTTGGAGGAAATTTCTGAAGCAACTGAATCTGTTAATAAACTAAACTAATTTAGTATATAGTTTGGCGGTGAGGTTCCAGGAAAGTAAAATAATATTTTTTATAATTCCTGATTTGGCCTTGTTAATTCCCTGCCTCCACAACAGCCTGAACCAAGATTGTCAATAAAAATGTCAAAAAGAACTGGCTCCAACACAGATTTCTGAGGAACACCAATAGTGACCAGCTGCCAATTGGATTTAGCTCTATTGACCACCACTCTCTAGGCACTTGACCACCACTCTCTGGGCACTCCTGTTCAGCCAGTGCTTTATCCAGGAGACAGTGTGCTCATCCAAGCCATGATTAGCAAATTTGTCTACATGAATTTTGTGGGGAACAGTATCAAAGGTTTTTCTGAAATCTAGGAATACAACACTGTGGTGGTTTGGGTGTTACCCGCCTTCCGCCCCCCCAACTTTGGAAGTCACCCAGACTAGACTCAGTCAGCTCTGGAAATTGAATGAAGCTTATATTTACAGCTTAGCTCAATACACAAGCAGATATTTACAGTATATACAGTTATAGACAGAAATATACAAGGTAAAATGTAATACAGAAGCACAACAGCCCTCCCAGAAACCTGAGTCCCCAGGAGGGGCTCCCAACCACCCTTCCACCTTCTCCCACCCCTCAACCTTACCCCAGACGTTGCCTTGTGCCCCAAGGAAGAATAGAGGTTTGGTCAGGGGGGGTTAGGAAGCAAGTGGATTAATCAGAGAGAGAGGGTAAGGTTAGAGAGAAATGCAGCTCCAAAGCCCAGGCTGTGCCCAAACTTCCAAATGCCTTATCTATGTTTATACTCTTGTTCTTATACATCTCAGCAAGCCTATGAGTGAAGTAGACATCACCATTGTTTCTTTCCCAGCCTGTGATCTAATCCTTCTCTCCAAAACATTCTAGCTAACTTCAAACTAGCACAAACACCAACACCTTTTCCCTCATCCAGTGGACAGGTGATCTTGTCATAGAAGGAGATCAGGTTGGTCTGACAGGATCTGCCCCTCATAAATCCATGCTTACTTGGCCCAATTGCCTGGTTGTTGTCTATATAACATATGATGGCATGTAAGATGACCTGCTCCATGACCTTCTCTGGTACCAAGGTCAGACTGACAGGTCTATCACTTCCCAAATCTTCCTTTCTGCCCTTGTAGACAGGTGTTACATTTTCTATCCTCCAATCCATTAGCACCTCACCAATTAGCCAGGACTTCTGGTAAAAAATGAAAAGTGGCTCGGCAAGCATGTCTGTCAGCTCACTCAGCACCTTTGAGTGCAGCCCATTTGTCCCAACAGACTTGTGTATGTCTATGTGGCACAGCAGGTCAATGACCACTTCCTTATTTATTGTGATGTCCTTGTTCCAATTCCCCTTACTACTACTTCACTGCTGGATCCAGTGCTAAAGACTGAGGCAAAGTAGGCATTGAGCACCTCAGGCTTCTCCTCATCCTTAGTCACTAGGTTTCCCCCTGCATTCAATAGGGGATGAAGATTTTCTCTCATCTTCCTTTTACCGCTAATGAATTTATAGAAACATTTTTAATTATTTTTAACAGCTGTAGCTAGGTTAAGCTCCTGCTGTGCTTTGGCTCTCCTAATTGTCTCCCTACGTAGTTTCACTACATATTTATAGTCCTCATTAGAGACATGCGCCCTCTTCCAAAGGCCGTAGACCCTCCTTTGTTCTTAAGGTCCAGCCTAAGATCCTTATTTAGCCAGGCTGCTATGATCCCTATTTAGCCAGGCTGGATGCCTTCCCCACCAAACTAACCCTTCCTCCCCCACCCTCTCCTCCAAGTGCCTTTCCACCCCAATATGTGTGTGGTGGTGGCTGTGGTGGGGACTTGTGAGAACCAGCTATGTTAACTCAGGATACCTGCTTTTCTTAAAATGTGTGTGTCTGGAAATTCAGTTCACCTGAGTTGTAGTTCATTTCTCTGTTTTCCACCTCTATGATTCTGGGGCATGTTTACTAATCTACTGGCAAGATAAAATTATTCCCAAATTATATAGTAGAACCTTTCCAATCATATCGCTTGGATATTCCTAAGTCATTTTGTTTTCTTAACAGCCTCCATGGACTTCAACAAGGAATTTAAGATTAAATGCTCAATTTTTCACCATATGATGGAAAGATATCTGGTATATATAAAAAAAATTACCTTACAGAGAGAAGTTCACTCTTTCTTTAATATTGGAATTACTGCATCATTTTTCTGTGTACATGTTAGAAATGTACACGGGGAGAAATGTGGCAGGACTATTTCTACTGGACATTCAGGTGTATTGTGACCAATGTTAGTGAAGCTCTCCCTATACCATCTGCTTCAAATTATGATAAGTCACTTGATTATATGCAAATATTTTTTTAATTATTCAGATACTCTTGCTGCATACAGCAACAGGAAATGGACATGAGATGGGGTGCCAGAAGGGTCTAAGCTTTCAAAAAGCTCGCTTGACATACCAACCGTTTTGGGTTACACACAGTACTGAATATCATGATTTGTACATTTGGTTTAAAGCACTTGTCCTTTAATTTACAGGATTCAGAATAATTGCTTTTCTGAACATAGGAGTTTCAAATTAACAGCTCCACTCTGCAAGAGGAGTGTTCTATACAGGACAGTATTTTATTTATCCAAAATAGTAAGATATTTTGGATAAATGTACTTTTTGCAGTCTTCGATTTTGAAACTTTTTTTCATATGATGTTGTGCAAGAAAAAAAAAAGTTTTGCAATTAAACAGCCTTATTTAATGAATGAGAATTAGTAGCTATTAGATGCACTGTCCTGGATGCAACTTCTGCCTTAAAAATAGGAAAAAAAAAAAGAAAAAAAATTGTAGGTGGGGGAATGTCACTCCACTGCAGTAAGTGATATCATACCATACTTCTGCTTCTTACACACTTTAAGGAGCTCTGCTAACCATTGTCAAACATAATACTGAATGACCTTTGGTCTGTTCCAGCATAGCTCCCATTATATTCTTAATGACGCATGTCTGCAATCGTCTATAGTACAGGGTCCAACTTCATCTTCAGAGAGGTTGGACAGGACTGTAGGAATGAGATGACTCAGATCATGAGGGAGGTTGCTTCCTCAGGGTCCCCCACCTTCTTCTCACAGAAGCTGGAAATTGTACCATGCATTAAGCAAGCCTACCAAGGTTGCCTCACAGTGAGGTCATTGAAAATCTGCTTTCTTTTTCTGTTCCTGATAAAGGCAGAATTTTGTCTCTGCTGATGCTAGACATCAGCAGATGAACATGAAAAACATGTTTTTCAGAATGCCGACTCATTGTGACTGCTCTATTTCTCCAAGACCTGCCTTTGACACGTGGTGGTAGGCTTTTCCAAAATGAGGAGACAGTTGGTCCTGTTGGAAAGGTGTGAAGGTTGCTTGAGCAGGGTGGAGCAGGCAGAGCACTTGAGTCTGAGTCATCTCAGACAGCAGGCTCCCCAAATAAGTGGTTCCTAAGCGCTTTAGCCACCCAGTGTGAAATGAGGATGATATTACAATCATACTTTATAGACCGTTGTAAAGGTAAAAAAGCATTTCGGTTTTTGAAATGTGGTCATGATCACCACAAAGAAGTCTAAACAAATGGCTTTGAAGGAGAGTTTGGATAATGTAGTGAAAACAAGATCTAAGGCCACATTTTCTGAAAATGAAGAAACTTTTGAACACCTTATTATTCTCCTGAATGTAATCTGTACTTACACTGAGGAAGTCAGGGGTCACTTGTAAGTATCTGACCAAGTAATAAAAAGCCCAGACTGAATGTGCATTGTAGAGATGGCCTTTTCTGTATGTCTGTCATCTGATTCTATTTTATGAAACTAAGGGCATTTTTTAAGATAGCATGAGTGTAATATGGATAAAAGCCTGTGCTAGTTTGAGCCTAGCTAGAATGTTTTGATGAGAAGAGCTAGATAATAGGCTGAGAAATGAAAACAATGATGATGTCTACTTCGCTCACAGTCTTGCTGAGATGTGTAAAGAAGAAAAGCAAAACAAAAGATACAGTCACTTTGCTCTGCACTTCGCTTGGGCACTTTGCTCTGGGCTGTGCTCTTGGCTCTTTGCCTGCTGGGGAGCTGAGGCTGCTGGCTGAACTCCATCTTGTTTTCTAACCTCACCCTCTATTTGCTTTAGCTGATTTCACCTTTGCTTCTTAATCCTCTTGGCCGAACCTCCATTCTTCCTTGGGACTGGGGTAAGGTTGAGAGGGGTAGGGGGAAGGTGAGGGGGGTGGTTGAGAGCACCTCCTGGGGACTCAGGTTTCTGGGAGGGATGTTGTGCTTCTGTATTACATTTACCTTGTATATTTCTGTATGTGTATCTGTATATACTGTAAATATCTGCTTGTAACTTCTGCTAGCTGTAAATATAAGCTTCATTCAAATTTCCAGAGCCGGCTGAGTCTAGTCTGGGTGATTTCTACAGTGTGGGGGGATGGGGGACACCCAAACCATCACAAAGCCTAATATCAAAATGATGCTAGCTGTGCTCATAAAGCTCTCAGTAAGTTAAGAAAAATCCAGTGAACTTATTTACATTTTCCTTACTGATGCATCTAAAGACAAGGTAATTTGTAATTTGAGAAACAGGCTGATTTTGAAAACAATAAATGTTGTAGTGGCTGCCAGAAGCAGTAAGAGACAAGAGTCCCTTGGTGTTAGCAGAAGTTACTGAATAACTGTCATCCATATATCTTTTCTGTTTTTTTGTTGTGAAAACATATGGCTGTATCTGAATTTCGTGACTCATTCTACACTTTACTTCTCTGTCTTCTTTTAATCTTTATGCTTTCTAAATCCTGATCCCTGTAGAACCTCCTCAGTATTTTAAATCAGAAATGAACATTTATTTTTATTCCATACTGTTTGGGAGAAACAGGTTAATTCTTTTTAGAGGTAGAGAATATGGGAATTACATATGTGAAGAACTGGTGGAAGAAAGCTCAGCTGTAAGAAACAAAATTTGTGTTAGTACAGAAAGCCATAAAGGGTTATTTCTCCATTAAGCACTTGTGAAAATTCTTTGTCACATAATCACAAACCTCCTCCTGCAGAACCGTGAATTTATTGATTCCAATGAGAAGATACCATTGCGGGGAACTTGTGGTCAGTGTGAGAGCTGATTTCTGGCACTTAGATCTGACCCCATGGAGACCTCCAAAGATCAACGGATCAGCCTTAAACTAGAAGCAATCTGAATTCCAGATTCTGAAACTACATTTTCACAGAAGCAGTGTAAAGCAAATTACTGGTGTTGATTAAAAATAGGCATACATTTCTTCCAAAGGCTCATTTTCATCTGTCTATAACTTTTTTGTGTGCTCTATTTTTCTCTTGAACTTGAAATTTGACATTAAAGCTCTTACAACAGGAGGTCATACTTTAAATACTGAGCAAGTGTACCTCTTTTTTGACCAATCAGACAGAAAAGCCACCATAGCTTTATGTAGCTTATTTATCTGATCTCATTTCTTACTACATCGAGTTGCATTGACTAGAAGCAAAGGATGTGGAAGAATTAAGTCTTTGGGTCTCAGTCATGCATTGCAACAGCCAGGGAAAAAAAATCGCTGTGCTTTTTCACATAAAGGAGAGTTTAAAAGCAGACTATAGGCAGTCGCGGGAAGCCAGCGGAGGCAGGATCAGGGTACTGACAAGTCGATTCAGCCAGCTGCAAGCAGTACAGTACAGTTTATTCAGGCAATACAGCAGCTTATATGCTACTTGGGAGAGGCATGCACAACTAGTTTGAGGTTGGTACAAGTGGAAAGTACAGATTGGCTCAGAGTTACGTGCAAGGTACAGATAGGTCATTCTGTATCAAAACAAGCTGCGGTGCCCACCCCTGCATCTGGCAGGCTCAGCCCCCTGCGGCTGCGCTTGGGGGTGCCACCCAGCGCCTGGTATTCTGAATCCAGGATGGGCTCAAGGACACTTCACAGCACAGGTTCTCATTTATCAACTCATGTCCTGTTAGCAAGAAAATTCTCCCACAACTATATACACATATCTTGTTTTTTTTCCCTACAATGAGCTACTATGGTATGGCTCCTGATAATGAGGTGCATTAAGGATCTTTAACAGCAAGCTATAAAGTCCAGGCTCTCATTTCAAAAAGGACAAGAGCCATTGTGAAGTATATTGAGACATCAGATTTGAAGAACCCACAAGAACATCTATGGAGACCTGCATTACACAGATAGTGAGAACAGCCTCAGAAATCATTGCAGCATCCATATCCTTTATTTTCATGTAACTGGCTGTGGTATTAACCCTTCAGAACTAACCAAGGAACACCAATAGACAGTCCTGACTTCAATAAATGTGTGTATGTAGGAAAGTAGGTAGATAGTTATTTAAATATTTAAATAACTTGTGCTTGTTGCCTCTTGATAATGTATACCTAAGAAACTCCACATATATGTTTGTAACGGTGTAGATACTTCCGAAAAAGGACTGTTGAAATGATGGAGAGTAATGCTGGTGTAAATTTGTGTAATTAATTTGAGGCTATTTTAAATATCTAAATTTGTATCTTATTTCTCAGAGAGACGCATACGATTTCTCATTGAGTGACACAGGACTTGAGCTCCCCACTTTTGGTCTTCTGAATGATGCTGACATTTAAGACCAAAATAACTGACTCAAATATTCTCTATTGTCTTGTAATGACTGCCCAATTGCCGTTTTCTTTCTTTTCTTCTGTGGGAGATTGTAACAAATGTACAAATTCAACTAGGAATCTGCTCTTTCTCCCTGTTATATAATTGTTAGTGATAAATATTCTGCAACTGGAATTCATCTTACAGATTCCCTGGTGATATATGAGCTGTTTTGATTTTGTGGTACCAACAGTTCAAACCACTTATTTTGGTCAGTAAAGTAAGCAGATACACATCAAGTGTGTATTAGATCAATTGGGTGAGAACACAGTGTTTTTCATAATCATTTTTCAAGCTGTAACTTTGAATGTGGTGACACAGCTAGTTTGACAGCATTCCCACTCTAAGTCTTTAAACATCACTGCAGGGCACACTAGCACACCTAGCTTTGCCATAAAGGACAGGATCATAATCGTATTCATACTCTAAATTAATAAAGTAGTCTGACAAATATTGTCGGCACCTGAACACCCACCCTCTGCTGGGGTTAAGTATTTCAAGCCACTGAACTTCAACCTGCCTTCTCTTTAATTAAGAAATAATTACATTAAAAAAGAGGGACAGTTTTACATACTAATCCAGCTCTTGAATGTATATTTAGAGTACAAATTGACATTGTAATTGTGTGATATGCAGAAAAAGAAATCAAACACTCTGCATTTTTGGAAGCTTGCCTATTTTGCCAAAATGCTGGTACACAACATGACAAGTTGTAATTTATTTTTTGTAGCCTTAAATTTTCCAAATTCATTTTTCAGAGTGAAGTGCTCCTGCTTGACATAAGCAGATGTTCATATGTGCATTTTTGCATGGCAGTTTTGTTAGTATAAATTTCCTTAGAAAGAAAACATGAGCCTTCTATTTGCAAATGCATTTGCAACTTAATTATGTTTTGAGTGTAATAATTCACTGAAAAAAAAAAAAAAAATCCAGACAATATATTTAGAAGAATTTATGACAAGCACCTCTAGGTGTCTATCCACTAAATATCCAGTTTGTACTTGCTTATGGATTTTAGTCATTAGAGGTTCCATAGATACATTTGCCAAAGCTTCTTAGCCTGAAATACCTGCTTTGTGATTTCTTTTTTCTTAATAAATTGAGTCATTCCTAATTAGAAAAACAAACAAATAAATAAATGAAAAAACAAACAAACAAACAAACAAAAAACAAACCCAAAAGAACCCACAAACAAAAACCAGCCACAGCCCAAAGCCTGTCTTCTTGTAGGACACAATAGAAAGAAATCTCTAGAAAACTGTGAAAAATCTTTAAATTGCAACGGTTGGCCTTTGTGATATAGTAAATGAACTATCAAATACTGCATTTTGATTTTATAGAAAGAAAGATATATGGAGCTTGGAGCTGCAATGCCATTATGCTATTTAACTCTCTTGTGTTTGTGTTAAAGCTTGTGTCTAGGGCTTTTCTGAAGATCTTGAACGAGAGTATTTGTGAAGGAATAACTATGAGAAACTGATATAATGCAAAAGTGTTAATTCCTGCCTCAGAAAAGAAAAGGAGCACACAACAGGGATGTTTCTGCCAACACCTATGTAAGCACCTGTAATGCAAAGTAAATCTGAAGCAATTTAAATATTCCAATGAATTTCTTCTTTCTAGCTATATCCACTGAGGTAACATTAAATCAGCTCCTTTATCATGCTTGGTATTATTTTTGTCTGAAATAAAATTCCAGACTCACAACATGATAATGCTCTTTTACAGAACTTGGTGATTTTCTTTTGGTAAGATTTTTTTTTTTTTTCAGTTTACTCATCCCTGTTAGTATTCATAAAAGATGTGAATGAGTTACTATAATCAGCTTGTTAATAAAACTGAAGTCTGCGTAGTTCTTAATTGTTTGTTATACAGACTTATAGGGTTAACTAAGCATCTCCTCCAGCTTCATTAGGTGTTCCCATGCTATTATATACAAAATGTTCCAATATCTATGTGTAATACTGTTTGATTATCTTGAAAGACAGTTTTTACAGTCATAGAAAAATATTAAATCCCTCTGGAAATGTTTACATATGAAAACTCAAACTTACAAGTGAATGCAGGTGTAGATCTGATTTAATTAGCCAATGTAATTAGTATGCATGAGGAGTGGAGAGCGTGATCTGAAGACTATCCGGAGACTGCCATATGAATAGAACTGAAAGTGTATATATGTTGTACAAGTTGTGGAAATAAATGTCTTCTCCCTGGTGTACTGCAGAGTCCATGCCCTCCAACTGCTACACTTTGGTGTATGACACTCAGCCTCACAGACTTGGGCATATCTAAATGATGTGGTGGGTCACTAACAAGTTCTCATCTCTATTTTCCAGCTCAGGGGGGAGGGTATCCAACAATAACTGGTCTTATTACTAAACACTGAGATAAAAATTATACTGATTACCTCAGCCTTTTCTTCATTCTTTACCACTATTGTTTCCCTTTGCATCCAAAGAAAGTATAGATTTTCCTTAGTCCTTCTTTTGCTGGTAATATATTTGTAGAAGTATTTTCCATTCTGTTCAACAACTGAATCTCCAGTTGGACATTGGCCCTTTAAATTTTCTACCTGCATAGTCTCACAGCAACTTTGTAGTCCTTCTGAACAGCCTGCCTCTTCTTTGAACAACGACAGACTCCCCTTTTCTGCAACCAAATCCCTCTGTTCAGGCAGACCTTCTTTCTCTTCAACATGTCTTTCAGCACATGGAGATGGCCTGTTCCTGTGCCTTTAAGATTTCCTTTTTGAACAGTGTCCAGCCTTTCTGGATTCCTTGCCCCTTCAAGACTGCCTCCCAAGTGACTCTGTCAACTAGTCTCCAAAATGTACCAATGTCTGCTCAATGGAAGTCCAAGGTGGCAGCTCTGCTGGCCCTCCCTTTACTTCTCCAACAACTGAGAGCTCCATCATTTCATGATCACTGAACCCAAGATGACCTCAAATCATTATGTCACCCTCCGGTCCTCTCTGTTCACAAACAGCAAGTCCAGGAGGGCAGCTTCCCAGTTGGCTTCTTCACCAGCTGTATCACGAGCCACACACTCTTGGAACCTCTGGCAATGCTCCTTCTCTGCTGTTACATTTTCAGCAGGTGTCAAGGAAGATGAAGTCCTCCACAAGTACAAGGGCTAATGTGAGGACTGAAAGTGTAACAGCCGTGTAAATTCTTCTGCACAGATAAACAAGCTGAACTGTTCTTTGTTTTCTGTGGTTGCTACAAGTAATAGGCACTGGCAAAATTTGACCTATTACATGTGTGCTTGCTTTTCCTACTGTCTCAGTGTAGGGTTACATTAATGATGGCTACTCATAGGAATATAGGGTAGTCTGATATTGGCAGCAATATACTTCATGCAGCTAGCATAGCAGTGATAAGGCAACAATTAACCAACACTCTAAGGTGTTTGGGGTTTTTTGTTTGTTTTGTTTTGTTTTTTAATGCTGTTGTCATGATGCCACTTACTCTACTGAAGTTCTCTCAATGCTTATCTTATGCTCCTAAATTCATGAACTCTTTTGTAATACAAAATTCACAGGAACCAATGAAAGAGATACTGCTATTGTTTATTGTATACAAGCTCAATGTGAAAATAAAACAGAAGTAACATGCTTTCACTGTCTTCTCTAACAAGTTTCTGGAGTGGTGCAGAAGCTGTAAATAGAACTGAAGTCACTCAAATCCTTATGCATATTTAAGCTGTGAGATCCTCTTTTGCCCTGCAGCACTGAACTGGAAAATGAAAAATACCAGCATCTTCAACAGTTGTTTTTTTCATCACATAGTGAACGGCAGAAGAGAGGGAAGTGAAGAGCTGATGTGTTACAACGCAGTTCTATGCAGAGATATAATGCTCCTAGATACCAGAAAAATGCACTAGTGCTGATTAACATGGTCACAGAAACACGTTAAATTCCAGTCAGGGTGCCAGCTAGTGCACAGTCAGGTCTGTCACAATATTTCTGGTCTTGATGAATCCATAGATATTCAACTTTTGGGAATCTCATACCAAAGTAATCCTCCAATTGTTAAGATTAAAAGCTTTCATTAGACACAGGATTGTGAAGGTTTTGGCTAGGATAAGGTTAAGTTTTTGGAAGCTGGGAAGGAGCATAACCAAGACAGACAGGTGAAACAGCCAATGGATATTTGATACTATGCTGATGTCATGTCCACTATATAGGAGAAAGATTGGCCAGGGCAAAAAGTTTGGTGGGGGATTGGTTTGAGTTCTTGACGGTGACCCATGACATGGATATGCTTCCTGCTTCTGTTTTTTCTATCTTGTTCTGTTCTCTCTTCCTTCTCCCCAACAACAGGGTAAGGTGAGGCAGCCACAGTATCTCTTTTTATTGTTCTATTAAACATTCTTTATCCAAACTCCGGAGACTTTTTTTTTTCTTTTGCTCTCAGTTCTCCTTCCCACCCCACTGATGAGTGATGTTGTGGGTAGTTGTGAGAGTGACTGTGTGGAGCTCAACTGTCAGCTGAGTCTAAACCATAACAAGAATTTATCACAGCAGCTTTTTCTCTAGCGTTTAAACACCACAATTTAATTGAGATGTTGACTCACCTTTGAACCATGCTGTGATGGTTTGGGTGTTACCCACCCCCTCACACTTAGAAATCACCCAGACTAGACTCAGCCAGCTCTGGAAATTGAATGAAGCTTTTATATTTACAGGTTAGCAGAATATACAAACAGATATTTACAGTATATACAGTTATACACAGAAATATACAAGTTGAAATGTAATACGGACACACAACAGCCCTCCCAGAAACCTGAATCCCCAGTAGGGACTCCCAACTGCACCTTCACCTTCTCCCACCCCTCTCTACCTTACCCCAGATGGTGCCTTGTGCCCAAGGAAGAACAGAGGGTTGGCCAGGGGGGTTAGGAAGCAGGTGGATTAATCAGGTTAGGTTAGAGAGAGAATGCAGCCCACACCCTGGACAGAGAGCAACTACCTTATCTATGTTTGGATTCTTGCTGTTATACCTCTCAGCAAGCCTATGAGTGAAGTAGACATCTTCATTTTTTCTCTTTCACAGCCTGTAATCTAGTTCTCACCAAAATGCTCTAGCTAGCTTCAAACTAGCACATATGAAGAAATTTCAAACTGAATGTTATGAAAAGTGATCCAAAAGTAATTACATTGGCTCTATATATTAGGGAGTCACTCCTCGCCACAGAGCTTGATGTGAAGGATGAAGACATTGAGACCTTGCGGGTTAAAATCAGAGGGAGGCCCAACAAATC
>WAAF01010431.1:117827-135202 GCA_013400475.1 Tricholaema leucomelas | reverse complement strand
GCCCCCTGCAGCTGGCACTCTGCCTCCTGCAGCTGCCTCTGGGGTACTATTATTTGCCGCCTGGTTTCCTGCCTCGGAGATGGATCCAAGGACACTTTGCAGCACAAGTTGCTCATGTTTATCAATTCGTGTCCTCTGCTGGCAAGAAATTTGTCCACCTCAGTGCACTCTTGGACCATTTGTTTCAGCACTGCAACCTCAGTGGTTATTACAGATACACCCAGGATGGCTTTGACCTGCCTCAGGTGCTGATAGGTGAGAAGCTGTGTCAGCATGGGTTTCCCACAGGCTGGGCAAGCTCATCCCAGACCTTATGCCGTTGCTATGGTAGCTGATCCATGTTGAGGTCCACTCTGCATCAACATCACTGCTATTAATACACCCAATCTTTAGCCTGCTGGTGATAAAACAGGGATAAGAGCCCTCCTTTACTTCTGTGGGATACAGTGAAGATAAGTACATTAAAGACTGAAAAACAGGGTAGGGTATCAATATTGCCTAAATTTAGCTGCATTTATAACCCAGGCATCTAAAGCAGAGCTTGTGGTCTAGAGTCACTTTATAACTCTTGGAAAGAAACAGGTATTTTTCATCTGACCACAGTATCTGGCCTGCTTTGCACTTCTGCTTTAGGAGAAGGTGAATCATACTCTTTGATCATACTGACTGATCCTTGCTTGGTCAGGAAGGGAACTATGAGTGGGCAGCTGAGGTGCAATGTCTACTATAATGTAGATATGTTGTTTATAACCCCACCTAACCAAAAGTGGCTTTGGCAAAGGAGGCCCTGGCTTGGTATAGATGTTGTGTAGAATTGTAGAATCATAGGATGGTTTAGGTTGGAAGGGACCTCAAAGCTCAGCCAGTTCCAACCTCCTGCCATAGGCAGGGACACCTCCCACTAGAACAGGTCACTCAAGGACTCATCCAACCTGGCCTTCAGTACCTCCAGGGAGGTTGTGGAGCACAGAATCACCCAATGTGATCTTTGATTCTGTGCTCCACAACCTCCCTGGGCAACCTGTGCCAGTGTCTTACCACCCTCACTGCAAAGAACCCTTTCCTAACATCCACTATCAATCTCCCCCCTGCCAGTTTAAACCCATTCCTCCTCATCCTATCATGACAAGACCTTGTCAGTAGTCCCTCCCCAGCCCTCCTGTAGGCTCCCTTCAGATACTGGAAGGCCACTATAAGGTCTCCTCGAAGCCTTCTCCTCTCCAGGCTGCAGAGCCCCAACTCTCTCAGCCTGTCCTCACAGCAGAGCTGCTGCAGCCCTCTCAGCATCTTGGTGGCCTCCTCTGCACTGGCCTCAACAGTTTCATGTCCTGCTTGTGTTGGTAGCTCCAGAACTGCACCCAGGACTGCTGGTGGGGTCAGAGGAGAGCAGAGCCAAGGGGCAGAATCCCCTCCCTTGCCCTGCTGCCCACACTGCTCTTGCTGCAGCCCAGCACAGGGTTGCTGTCTGGGCTCCACATGCACACTCTCAGCATCCTTTCCCTCTGTCATGAGTACAATGACTCATTGAGAATCCAGGAAGTTTGGCCCAGATTCATCTCTCTTGATTTTCTAGGCTTACCTAGCTGCTTAAGGTGGAGATCTGAATTGTACTTGCCTGCACAGTGAGCAGAGACAAACAAGAACATCTAGAGATTGGTCTAAATGTTTCATTTCAGCTTCTGACTTGGGGTCCTCTGTGCCAGTGATTTGGCAGGAGTTGATTATGGTCTGTGTTATGAGTATGTTAAGCTTTTCTTGCTGTTGTGTTTGAGACTTGGGTTCCCATCAGCTGCCTTTCACTTGCTGGCACAGATACAAATTTGAGGTAGAGCTTCTGGGCTGTCTCTTAGGTCCCTGAAAAAAAAAAGCAGCTCAAAGTTCAAGATTCCTCTGTCCTGTGTAAGTGTCTGCTTCTGTTGACTGTAGATAAGCTCCCCATTGCCTGTACAAGAATCTTGTAGGGACTGGGTCAAGTCTGTCTGTGTTGTAGACATCACTATTTAGTTAGATGGTTTTCATATGCAAGGAAAGCAGAGGCAACTCTAAACCCTCCACCAGGCACATCCATCCTGAGGGCTTGATTCAATTCCAGAAGCTTAGGCATGTATTGCCCTTTGCAATGCTCTGGGGCATTTAAGACACCCAGTATGAGAGCTGTGAAAGGCAGCCCTCAGGAGAACACAGAGCAAACTCAATGCCTGTACTCAGGCAGCTGCATCCAGCCCTGCAGAGATCAGAGCACTGACCCATCTCAGCGTTTGGCACAGCACTGTCTGCTGTCCTCTGCACAGAGGTAGCCAAGAGGTTGCCACTGTCTGCTGTCCTCTGCACAGGTAGCCTAGAGAGCCAATGACATCCTGGCCTGTATCAGGAGCAGTGTGGCCAGTAGAACAAGGGAGGTTATTCTGCCCCTGTACTCAACACTGGTCAGGCCACACCTTGAGTACTGTGTCCAGTTCTGGGTCCCTCAATTCAAGAGAGATGTTGAGGTGCTGGAAGGTGTCCAGAGAAGGGCGACAAAGTTGGTGGAGGACTTGGAACACAAACCCTATGAGGAGAGGCTGAGGGAGCTGGGGGTGTTTAGCCTGGAGAAGAGACTCAGGGGTGACCTCATTGCTGTCTACAACTCCCTGAAGGGAGGCTGTAGCCAGGTGGGGTTGGTTGCTTCTCCCAGGCAACCAGCAACAGAAGAAGGGGACACAGTCTCAAGCTGTGCCAGGGCAGGTCTAGGCTGGATGTTAGGAGGAAGTTGTTGTCAGAGAGAGTGATTGGCATTGGAATGGGCTGCCCAGGGAGGTGGTGGGGTTGCTGTCCCTGGAGGTGTTGAAGCTAAGCCTGGCTGGGGCACTTAGTGCCATGGTCTGGGTGACTGGCCAGTGCTGGGTGCTAGGTTGGACTGGATGAGCTTGGAGGTCTCTTCCAGCCTGGTTGATTCTATGAAAAGAAGGCCCCTGAGCGAGCGTTCTACGTATTCTTCACCTTTGCTTTTCTGCCAGGTCCGCTCTGCTGCCAGGAAGCGATGGCACCGTTGGCAAGACCATCACTCCCTCCGCGTGCGCGTGGCACGGGCCATGTCCATCCCCACCTCTCCCACGCGGATCAGCTTCCACAGCATCAAACAGACGGCAGCCGTGTGAGCTGCCCCACGCACACACGCACCACGTGGTGGCCTTCAGGGGTTCTTCTTTCTTCACTCCTCCCCGCGCCCTTTCTGCAGACTTGCTTCCTCTGCTCTGCACTGCTCTCTTTGGCCGTGAGGCACCCACCGTGGTTCTGCGGACTCTCATCTCCCCTGTTTGCGACGCTGCTTTAAGGCAACCAGGGAAAAGCCTCTTGGAGTAGGTGGCGGCGAGGTGGATTCAACGAAGAGAGACTCGACACTGACTGCACCTTGTGGAAGTTGACGTAGGATGTCTGCCCCAGCAGACTGGCAGGAACAATCAAGTTGTTTTCCTCCTTTTTTTCTCCCCCCCACCCCGTACTGTGGTGAACAAAGACTGTTTTTAGCATACTGCCCATCTCACCCTGTACATTGATTCCTCATGATTTCAACAGTTTGGTGTATAGGTAGCCTGTCTCCTCCTGGTTTCTTTGTACAAAGTTCTCTGCAGAACTGTCGTTGGAGAATATGTGGCAGCAAGACAAAAAGAACATCTGAGAGGTGGTGTGAAAAATCTGGATTTATCTGCCTTCCCCTTTTCTCCTTCTGGTGCATGGGGAGTTAGCCAGGTCATCGTTGGGACTGTTTAAGGCAGGGCACTTTGCCTTGGAAGAGCCGTGCCCTGTTCACACACACACAGTCTTGAGAAGGACAGCAATATCTCTAGATAGCTCTTTAGAATATCCGTACTCCTCTTAGCCCCGCGCTTTTGGCACAGTGTGAGTAGCCCTTCGGAAGTCTTTTGAGTTTCCTCAGCTAAGAGGATGGGGGAGGGGAAGGAGAACAGGAGCTGTTAGCTGGGTTTAAAAGGGAAGCACTGTAAAAACACTGATGAGAAGAGGATGTTGGCGTTAGGAGGGTAGTGCTACGTGCTGCACAAAGATTATCCTTTGAGCATTTTGAACTAGAGCAGATGTATCTACCAGGCTTTTTATGTGATGTTCAAAAATACTGTATATTTTCAATAATAAACACTACTCTGGGTTGGTTTCAATAAAATTTGACATCATTTTCTTTACTCTGGAAAGGAAGAGGATATCTCTCTTAAGAGTGTTTTTGTGTCTTAAGATCAGGGAAAGAAATCTGTTTGGATAATGAGCCCAGAGGAAGGACAGACTCGTGATGAAATCTGAGCAAGGTGGCATTTAAGTGCAAGATTGATTGTCTTGCTTCTCAGAGCATGATTGTTACACTGGGTCCCTTCTCTCCACTGGGCTTTACAACCTCAGAGAGGAAAGAAGCAACTTGAATATTACACTCTGCATGATCTGCACTTCACCAGTGCTGGAGCAAACACAACAAGGGGACACAGTCTCAAGTTGTGCCAGGGCAGGTCTAGGTTGGATGTTAGGAGGAAGTTGTTGGCAGAGAGAGTGATTGGCATTGGAATGGGCTGCCCAGGGAGGTGGTGGAGTTGCTGTCTCTGGAGGTGTTGAAGCCAAGCCTGGCTGGGTGCTTAGTGCCATGGTCTGGTTGATTGGCCAGGGCTGGGTGCTAGTTTGGGCTGGCTGAGCTTGGAGGTCTCTTCCAACCTGATTGATTCTATGATTCTATGATTTTACCACATTCATTCTGAATTTTTTCATCGTGTTTTCTATTAGAAGACTTCCCAGCACAAGCTGGGTTTAAATCTCTGGATTTAAATTGATCTGTCTCTAGTTTTTAGGCTTGCACAGGGCTGGAAGATGTCTTGGCAACTAGTGATGTTAATTCCCTACTTCTGTAGGCTTCTTTCCCTAACAGCTCGATCACACATTCAACTTTGGCACTATACAAGATACTTTTCTCCCTCCTAACTCTCATTTGGATCCATGTGCTTCACTGAGATAACTGAGGCGGGAGGCAGAGGAGAGGTTTGAGTTTCTGTCTAGCTTGTCTTTGCCAAAGAGGAAGAGAAAGGAGTCCTCACATAGCCTTTCATGTTGCATGCCAGCTAGCACGATAGATCCCAGCACAGCAGAGATACAAATGAGGCTGGAAATACGCCTGCCTATGCCTCTCACTGTTGTCAGCGCCTTGAGTTCTACCAAGAGATGCAAACCATCTTCATGGTAGCTGGGAAACAAAAGCGATTGAGGAGAGAGTACTTCTGTTTACTGCATACATCACAATAGCAATGAACAGCTCCTGGCATTTCCTGTTTGAAGGGACAGATACCTCCAGGGTAGAAATACCTGCACTAAGTACCTCTGTGTTTGCTGTCTCTGGGCCAGTCTAGGGTGCAAAAAAAGCTTTGCAGTGCAGCAGATACTCTCAGAAAGGGCAGGATACTGTTGCTGCCAGGAGTGTATTTTCAACTCAAATATCGAAATCCTTTTTCCAATTAGTATTGCTCCAAAGCAGAGGTTTTCAGAACTGGACCCTGTCCCAAGCCAGCATGATGAACCTAGAGCATGAACAGGATGTTGCTCCTGCTAATCATGAAGCGGTTGCCATGCTAACACATACACTGCTGCTTTTGCCATGCAAGCTTTCTGAAGCCCATCAGGCCCAAGGTACTGGCAGCCCCAGCCTGTTTTCTCTACAGCACTGTGATGAAAATCCATTAGAATAGAATAGAATAGAATCAACCAGGTTGGAAGAGACCTCCAAGATCATCCAGTCCAACCTAGCACCCAGCCCGATCCAGTCAACTAGACCATATCAGCCTTCTCAAAGCAAGAATTCAGACCATTCCTGGAAGAGCAATAAAAACTCTTTTGAGGATGGATATTTTTATCTTCTCAGGGAGGGCAGAGTGGGGAGAAGGATGGAGAGAGATAGATATGGGTATGACTGAAGACAGCTTGTCTCAGGGAGGTCATGAAGACCAAGATCTGAGAAACAAATAGTCTAGGGTATGTCGGGAAACCCTGAGTGAGATGCTGATACTCATGCTTCTTTCTAGTCCCATGGTGTGGCTGCAGAGAGAAATTAGTCTTATCTGGACAATGAATTGGACAACCAAGCTTTTGAAGGACTGTGGTGTAATCCACACACTTGTCCTCAAATCTCTATTGTCCAAAACTTCTTGTACTCAGTGAATCATAATGGAAATTAATACCCATGAGCAGCTGAGTGCTTGAAACAGAATTCTTCAAAGCTCTTTTTCTCTTCTGAGTAACAAGTGAGAGAACAAGAGGAAATGTCCTCAAGTCGCACCAGATGAGGTTTAGGTTGGACATAGAAAACATTTCTGTACCAAATGGGTTATTATACCCTGGGCCAGTCTGCCTGAAGGTACTTAGAAGACATGCAGATGTGATGCTTAGAAACAAGGTTCTCCAGAAGATCTCCTTTGCCATTGGAGTGGAATCCCTGGGTGGTAGAGTCACCGTCCCTGGAGCTGTTCAAGCAAAGCCTGGATGGGGCACTTAGTGCCATGGTCTGGTGCCCTATTCAGCCCTATTCAGTCAACCAGACCATGGCACTGAGTGCCTCATCCAGGCTTGTCTTGAACACCTCCAGGGACAGTGCCTCCAGCACCTCCCTGGGCAGCCCATTCCAATGCCAATCACTCTCTCTGTGAAGAACTTCCTCCTAACATCCAGCCTAGACCTCCCCTGGCACAACTTGAGACTGTGTCCCCTTCTTCTGTTGCTGCTTGCCTGGCAGAAGAGACCAACCCCACCTGGCTACAGCCTCCCTTCAGGTAGCTGCAGACAGCAATGATTTCCCCCCTGAGCCTCTTCTTCTCCAGGCTGCACACCCCCAGCTCCCTCAGCCTCTCTTCATAAGGTTTGTGTGCCAGGCCCCTCACCAGTTTCGTCGCCCTTCTCTGGACACCTTCCAGCACCTCAACATCTCTCTTGAATTGAGGAGTCCAGAACTGGACACAGCACTCAAGGTGTGACCTGAGCAGTGCTGAGCACAGAGGAGGAAGAACCTGTCTTGTCCTACTGGCCACACTGCTCCTGATACAGGTAATTACCCTACCACAGTCCTATAGCCTCCTTAAGCTATAAGCAGCTGAAGCTGTAAAATAGCCCTCATAAGACTTTAATGAGTTTCTCAGATGCTAACGAGCAGGCCAGCTTCCATGGAGCCTATCTGTGCTCAGCAGTCTCCAAAGGCTGTGACATGAACCCTCCAACCTGTCTGACATATGGTTCCTCCACAGTCCCAGGCTGCAAGGGGTCGTGTCAAAGGCTGAAGCAATTAGCTGCACTCTGGATATTGGTGTATGCCAAATGAGTGATTCAATCTTCTGAGGTGGAAAAATAACAAATTAGGTAGCTGCTGGTAAGGTTGTAAGAACCAGCCCCAGCCCCCTGCAGGGATGCTTTCCTCAGGGTCCAGCATCGTTGTGTTGATGGTTGGTAATGAGCTGGTGGCTAATGAGCTGACCCGTGACGGCTGAGTAGGGAATAGTGGTTAACCTGGGTCATCCCAAGCCTGGCCAGCCACATCTACCCTGAGAGCACATCCAGGCAGTAGAAATTCTGAATGTCCTTCAGCTGGCTTGCCTCTGATTTAGTAGTTGACTCCTTTTGACCTTGGGGATGCTCACTGATTGCTGACTTACAGCTCAGCAGTTCAGCCAGAGGCTAATTTATCATCTGCTGTGTCCATTAGTGGGTCCTGGCACTTTAGCTGATTCCCTTCACTGTCTGAAGCAGAGATTGCAAGAGTGAGGCAACATCTAAGCCAACCCAGGAGCAGCAAGCAAGCAGAGTAATTCAGGCCACAAGGTCAGCCCAGCTGCTTGTTTGTGAGATCTGGTGCTTGTCATGGTTTTATATCTCCCAAGTAACACTGCAAGCCTCCTTGCCCAGCAACCAGGCCAGGACTGGTCCCAGGTCTGTAAATCATAGAATCATCAAATCATAGAATAGTTTGAGTTGGAGGAGACATTTAAAGTTTATCTACTCCAACTCCTCTGCATAGAATCAGTCAGAGTTGGAAGGGACCACAAGGATCAGACAGTTCCAATCCCCCTGCCATGGGCAGGGACACCCTACCCTAGAGCAGGCTGCCCACAGCCTCATCCAGCCTGGCCTTAAACACCTCCAGCCATGGGGCCTCAACCACCTCCCTGGGCAACCCAGTCCATGCTCTCACCACTCTCATGCTCAACAACTTCCTCCTCACCTCCAGGCTGACTCTCCCCACCTCCAGCTTTGCTCCATTCCCCCCAATCCTGTCACTCCCTCAGAGCCTCAAATGTCCCTTCCCAGCTTTTTTTAGCCCCCTTCAGATCCTGGAAGGCCACAAGAAGCTCACCTGGGAGCCTCCTCTTTTGCAGACTGCACAGCCCCAGCTCTTTCAGTCTGTGCTCACAGCAGAGCTGCTGCAGCCCTCTGAGTATCCTCCTGGCCCTTCTCTGGACACACTCCAGCATCTCCACATCCCTCTTGTAATGAGGGCTCCAGAACTGGGTGCAGTACTCCAGGTGGGGTCTCACCAGGGTGGTCCACTATGAATACCTACTGATGGCTTTTACTAGCTCTCAACTCTTCTGCATGTATGAGTGCTCTTGGCAGCTTGGTCCTGCTGTTCACTTGAGACATGTCTTAGAGCTAAAGAGCAACTTGCAGCCCAAGAAACTAGAGAAAGGACATTAGCAAGAGGTTCTTTGCTACAAGGGTGTCAGAAAACTGCAACAGTTTGCCCAGAGAGCTGGTGGAGACCCTGTGCCTGGAGACATTCACAGTGAGGTTTGATGGGTCTCTTGAGCAACCAGATCTAGTTGGGGATATCCTTGGTAACTACAGGGATGGATGGACTACAT
Source organism: Tricholaema leucomelas (assembly GCA_013400475.1). Taxonomy (NCBI): domain Eukaryota; kingdom Metazoa; phylum Chordata; class Aves; order Piciformes; family Lybiidae; genus Tricholaema lacrymosa; species Tricholaema leucomelas. The sequence goes on along the minus strand of WAAF01010431.1, from coordinate 126,332 downwards.
GATGACCTTTAAATGTTCCTTCCAACTCAATATCCCTTGAACTGGATAAGAAGAGCATGGCAGGAGGGTTGGAACTAGATGATCCTTGTGGTTCCTTCCAATCCTGACTGATTGTATGATTCTATTCTAAGACTCTCCTGGAATATCTTTGGCTGCACATCTATGAGAACAGGGTACAAGAATAGGGGCTGTGCAGCCTGGAGAAGAGAAGGCTTCCAGGAGACCTTATAGTAGCCTTCAAGTATCTGAAGGGGGGTACAGGAAGGCTGGGGAGGGACTATTGAGAAGGTCTTGTAGTGACAGGATGAGGAGCAATGGATGTAAACTGGCAGGGGGGAGATTCAAACCAGATGTTAGGAAAGGGTTCTTGACAGTGAGGGTGGTGAGACACTGGCACAGGTTGCCCAGGGAGGCTGTGGAGCACAGAATCAAAGATCACATTGGGTGATTCTGTGCTCCACAGCCTCCCTGAAGGTATTCAGTGCCAAGTTGGATGAGGCCTTGAGCAACCTGTTCTAGTGGGAGGTGTCCCTGCCTATGTCAGGGAGTTGGAACTGGATGAGCTTTGAAGTCCCTTACAACCTAAACCATTCTATGATTCTATGACACACCTGTGTCCCAGCAAGTAAAACTAGCCACAAAAGCAGCAGTGCCCAACTTCTGAGTGCAACCACTGGTGCCAAGTCCCACATGCAGCTCCATCAATGCAAAAGAATTAACCACAGCCACCAATTGCTTTCTTTTCTACTATGACAATGGAAGTGTGACTCACTGAGAGCTTTGAAGATCAAGCTTCTGAACCTAATGTCATATACTTTGGGAAAAGAGCAAGTGGGAGGAACAGCATTGCTCTTAGTATCATAGAATCAAGCAGGTTGAAAGAGACCTCCAAGCTCATCCAGTCCAACCTAGCACCCAGCCCTGTCCAGTCAACCAGACCATGGCACTAAGTGCCCCAGCCAGGCTTTGCTTCAACACCTCCAGGGACAGCGACTCCACCACCTCCCTGGGCAGCCCATTCCAATGCCAATCACTCTCTCTGCCAACAGCTTCCTCCTAACATCCAGCCTAGACCTCCCCTGGCACAGATTGAGACTCTGTCCCCTTCTCCTGTTGCTGCTTGCCTGGCAGAAGAGCCCAACCCCACCTGGCTACAGCCTCCCTTCAGGGAGCTGCAGACAGCAATGAGCTCTGCCCTGAGCCTCCTCTTCTGCAGGCTGCACACCCCCAGCTCCCTCAGCCTCTCCTCACAGGGCTGTGCTCCAGGCCCCTCCCCAGCTTTGTCACCTCTTGTTTCCTGGAGCCATTTTGTATTTCTTTGATAGTGAGGTGCATGGAAAATGCAAAGAGGAACAATCTCTGCTGTTTGTCCCTTGCTCTTTTGGCAGCAGCTGAGTGGGCTCCTTTTGGTTTGTTGGGTTTTTTTTTGTCCTTCAGATTTTGCTGCAGGCAGTGTTACCACTCTGCAGGGATACATATGTACAAGGAGTACCATTTATAGATCCAGCTCCCCCACCAAATGAGTTTGGGTCATTGAAGCAGAACAAGATGACATATTTTTTTTCAATAGACAGCAAATTCATCTCTCTTCCCCCAAAAGAGAATCTCACAGGAACTGAAGCTATTTGCAAAACTGGGCTAAATGAGACAATCATTTTGGCTTAAGGAAAACAAACGGTTCAAGATGCTGTCACTAATGGCTAAGAGCTGCATTTCACACCTAAATAAAAATCATTATCTTTCTTTTTCTATTTTTCTACTTTAAACCTGACCAGAATTTAAACCCAAATCTATTTAAAAACATATATATATTCTGCACTTTGGCCACAACAACCCCAAGCAGCACTACAGGCTGGGGACAGAGTGGCTGAGAGCAGCCAGACAGAGAGGGAGCTGGGGGTGCTGGTAGAGAGTAGCTGAAGATGAGGCAGCAGTGCCCAGGTGGGCAGCAGAGCCAATGGCATCCTGGGCTGGCTCAGGAGCAGTGTGGGCAGCAGGACAAGGGAGGTTCTTCTGCCCCTGTGCTCAGCACTGCTCAGGCCACACCTTGAGTGCTGTGTCCAGTTCTGGGCTCCTGAATTCAAGAGAGATGTTGAGGTGCTGGAAGGTGTCCAGAGAAGGGCAGCAAGGCTGGGGAGGGGCCTGGAGCACAGCCCTGTGAGGAGAGGCTGAGGGAGCTGGGGGTGTGCAGCCTGCAGAAGAGGAGGCTCAGGGCAGAGCTCATTGCTGTCTACAGCTACCTGAAGGGAGGCTGTAGCCAGGTGGGGTTGGGCTCTGCTGCCAGGCAACCAGCAACAGAACAAGGGGACACAGCCTCAAGCTGTGCCAGGGCAGGTCTAGGCTGGATGTTAGGAGGAAGTTGTTGGCAGAGAGAGTGATTGGCATTGGAATGGGCTGCCCAGGGAGGTGGTGGAGTCGCCGTCCCTGGAGGTGTTGAAGCCAAGCCTGGCTGGGGCACTTAGTGCCATGGTCTGGTTGATTGGCCAGGGCTGGGTGCTAGGTTGGGCTGGATGAGCTTGGAGGTCTCTTCCAACCTGCTTGATTCTATGATTCTAAGTGCCTCTGAAAGCAATGTGGTATGTGTAAAACAAGAGGCCTCAAGTCTTACCTAATTGCTTTATGGCCCTCACAGATTGCTACAGCTTGGTGCCTGTCTCTCCTCCTTGGACACCATGGCTGTCTCCTTAGGATTAATTTGATATGCTCTCTGAAGGACTAGATAAACACATGTTTTGTCAAGAAAAGTTATTGTGTGTCTTGTTAGGAGATAAGAAATACGTAATTAATGTATCCTAGCAATTAGTGTGTAATCCTTAACACAAGTATATGTAACCTCTTAGAGTCTAACATGATGCTCTCTTGTCTCAGGTGGCCAGCACCAGAACAAGAGGACACAGCCTCAAGCTACACCAGGGGAAATTTAGGCTTGAGGTGAGGAGAAAGTTCTTCACTGAGAGAGTCATTGGCTACTGGAATGGGCTGCCCAGGGAGGTGGTGGAGTCGCCGTCCCTGGAGCTGTTCAAGGCAGGATTGGACGTGGCACTTGGTGCCATGGTCTAGCCTTGAGCTCTGTGGTAACGGCTTGGACTTGATGATCTGTGAGGTCTCTTCCAACCTTGGTGATACTGTGAGACTGTGATGATTTGTAACCTTCTTATGTAGCCTTCTGATGAAAAGTATAGAAACACATGCTAGGGGTACAAGAAACTGGAATTTGCTTGTGTCAGGCTTCTCCCTGTCTCTTCTCATGCCTATGGGATTCAGCCCGTGGCAGAACCTGGCTAAGCAGCACATAACACTACCACAAGCTGTAGGCAATAAGGTTGCTGGAGGCTTTTGTTTCAGCTTTGCTGGTTTGCATTCTCTCTGTGTACTACTCATACACTGCATGCTTTACACACTGTGCTAGTTTGAGCCTAGCTAGAATGTTTCGGTGAGAAGGACTAGATCACAGGCTGTGAAATGAAAACAGTGGTGATGTCTGCTTCCCTCATAGTCTTGCTGAGATGTATTAGAATAAAAAGCAAAACATAGATAAGGTCACTTCACTCTGGGCTTTGCTCTTGGCTCTTTGCCTGCTGGGGAGCTCTGGGCTGCTGGCTGAACTCCATCTTGCTTTCTAACCTCACCCTCCATTTGCTTTGGCTGATTCACCTTTGCTTCTTAATCCTCTTGGCCGAACCTCCATTCTTCCTTGGGACTGGGGTAAGGTTGAGAGGGGTAGGGGGAAGGTGAGGGGGTGGTTGAGAGCCCCTCCTGGGGACTCAGGTTTCTGGGAGGGCTGCTGTGTTTCTGTATTACCTTTTCCCTTGTCTATTTCTGTCTATAACTGTATATACTGTAAATATCTGCTTGTACATTGTGCCAGCTGTAAATATAAGCTTCATTCATATTTCCAGAGCTGGCTGAATCTAGTCTGGGTGATTTCCAAAGTGTGGGGGGGCAGGGAACACCCAAACCACCACATCAGATAGAAATCTGGGGCTAGCAAGGCCTCTGTGGTGCTCTCCAGGCTAACTGGCACCTTGTTACCAACACCTGGCAAGCTCATCCTCACTGTTTGCCCCTGTTTGGTGCACACAGGCTTTCCAAGCAATTTTGCTTTGGTCAGCATTCACAAGTATTGGGAAGTTGCTTGACAAGCAATAGAGAGAAAAAAAATTGCATACAAATGTTTTCTTGGAGCTGCCAACACCATAAATCTTCCAGGAGTGTCTATTTCCCTTTCCTGCTGAACTCATAAAGGCAGAGATGTAAACTACAGCAGATTCAATCTCCCACCCCCTCCAGCTTGCTGTGCACCCAAAGATTGAAAGCAGTCCCTGAAGCTGCTGCAGACCCACAACTCATCATCTGACTCCTTCAATAAATCAGCCCTTCCCACACGTTCTGAAGTGATATTAGCTTCTAGCCATGAGACATTTATGATTCATATGGGACAGGCTCCTTGCGAAATGGATACAAGCAGTCCCACCTGCAGCAGACAACTGAGAAGACTCTGCAAATACATTGGGGCTCCTGGCCCCTGTTTTAGCAAGGAGGGATCCCATGGCAACAAAGCTGGTGAGGGACCTGGCACACAAACCCTGTGAGGAGAGGCTGAGGGAGCTGGAGGTCTACAGCCTGCAGAAGAGGAGGCTCAGGGCAGACCTCCAAGCTCAGCCAGTCCAACCTAGCACCCAGCCCTGGCCAATCAACCAGACCATGGCACTAAGTGCCCCAGCCAGGCTTGGCTTCAACACCTCCAGGCACGGTGACTCCACCACCTCCCTGGGCAGCCCATTCCAATGCCAATCACTCTCTCTGCCAACAACTTCCTCCCAACATCCAGCCTAGACCTCCCCTGGCACAGCTTGAGACTGTGTCCCCTTGTTCTGTTGCTGGTTGCCTGGGAGAAGAGACCAACCCCACCTGGCTACAGCCTCCCTTCAGGTAGTTGCAGACAGCAATGAGCTCTGCCCTGAGCCTCCTCTTCTGCAGGCTGCACACCCCCAGCTCCCTCAGCCTCTCCTCACAGGGCTGTGCTCCAGGCCTCTCACCAGCTTTGTGATCTGAAGGTGTTCAGTGCTAGGTTGGATGAGGCCTTGAGTGACTTGTTCTAGTGGGAGGTGTCCCTGCCTATGGTGGGGGGTTGGAGCTGGATAAGCTTTGAGGCCCCTTCCAACCTAAACCACTCTGTGATTCTCCTTGCTGAGAAGGACACCTAAGTTGAGATGCCAGTATACAGGTGCATCTGGGGAGCTGGTCTCTCCATCCTCTGGTAGTCAGTGTAGATCTGCACCAGGGCAGGTCTAGGTTGGATGTTAGGAGGAAGTTTTCCACAGCAAGAGTGATTGGCATTGGAATGGGCTGCCCAGGGAGGTGGTGGAGCCACTGTCCCTGGGGGTGTTTAAGAGGAGGCTGGATGGGGCACTTAGTGAATTCTAAGGTGATAGGTTGGACTCAGTGATCTTAGAGGTCTTTTCCATCCTGGTTAATTCTGTGAGTCTGTGTGATTCTGTTATCTCATCCATGCAGTGGGCTCAAACCAGAGAGTTGTTGATCCAGTCCAGATGCAGGTGTTTGCTTGTGGATGACTCCATCAGCTTTCTGTGTTAACAATGCTCCCACAGGTTATGAAAGGAGCTTGGAGGCTCACTCAGACACCTGTGGGTTAAAAAGAGGCATCTGCAGAACTAAATCTGAGCAGCTGGCTGACTAATTTCTCTAAGCATACTGCTAAATGTCACCCAGAGTGTCTGAGACACACATGGGATAGCAGGGAGAGAAACCAAGAGCCAGCCAAAGATGCTAGACCTCAGCAGATGAATCACCTGGGGGGAGTGGGGTAATCTTTGCATCACAAGAACCACATCACATTATCATTTTATATCAAGCTAAAGAAAACTGGTATGTATTTAGTTAACCTCCCCTGTGCCTCCTGCTCTTCATTTGCAGTCAAAATGCTCTCATTATCCTGCATTAGTCACCCAGTTTTCTGCTCTTTGTCATCTCCTAAATGAAGACTTATTTATTTTGTTCTTTTATCTCAGCACTGGACAGCACTCAGAAAACAGAGAGAGAAAGCCTTCAAGGTCATGTCTCTTTCTGCTGTTGATGCAGAGACAAGCAAGCCAAGGAAGATGTAGGCCTGATGCTGCAATGAGATAAGTTGGCTTGAGCTTCACCTCACAGGGTGGCTGCATAAGGAGAGGAGACAGTGGCAAGGAACAGTGAGGCAAGGGATGGACAAAGAGGAGCTTGCTGTCATGTCTTCTGCAGTGCAAGCAGGTGTCACATGCCAGGACCTCAGCCTTAAGAAGTGGTTCATAGAATTAACCATGTTGGAAGAGACCTCCAAGATCATTCTGTCCAACCTAGCACCCAGCCCTGTCCAGTCAACCAGACCATGGCACTAAGTGCCCCAGCCAGGCTTGGCTTCAACACCTCCAGGCACGGCGACTCCACCACCTCCCTGGGCAGCCCATTCCAATGCCGATCACTCTCTCTGCCAACAGCTTCCTCCTAACATCCAGCCTAGACCTGCCCTGGCACAACTTCAGACTGTGTCCCCTTGTTCTGTTGCTGCTTGCCTGGCAGCAGAGCCCAACCCCACCTGGCTACAGCCTCCCTTCAGGGAGCTGCAGACAGCAATGAGCTCTGCCCTGAGCCTCCTCTTCTGCAGGCTGCACACCCCCAGCTCCCTCAGCCTCTCCTCACAGGGCTGTGCTCCAGGACCCTCCCCAGCCTTGCTGCCCTTCTCTGGACACCTTCCAGCACCTCAACATCTCTCTTGAATTGAGGAGCCCAGAACTGGACACAGCACTCAAGGTGTGGCCTGAGCAGTGCTGAGCACAGGGGCAGAAGAACCTCCCTTGTCCTGCTGGCCACACTGCTCCTGAGCCAGCCCAGGATGCCATTGGCTCTGCTGCCCACCTGGGCACTGCTGCCTCATCTTCAGCTGCTCTCTCCCAGCACCCCCAGCTCCCTCTCTGCCTGGCTGCTCTCAGCCACTCTGTCCCCAGCCTGTAGTGCTGTTTGGGGTTGTTGTGGCCAAAGTGTAGAACCCTGCACTTGGCCTTATTCAATCTCATCCCATTGGCCTCTGCCCACCCATCCAGCCTGGCCAGGTCCCTCTGCAGGGCTCTCCTACCCTCCAACAGCTCCACAGCTGCTCCTAGCTTGGTGTCATCTGCAAACTTACTGATGCTGGTCCAGATCATCAATAAAGACATTGATCAGGACTGTGCCCAGCACTGATCCCTGGGGCACACCACTAGTGCCAGCTGCCAACTGGATGTGGCACCATTCACCATCACTCTCTGGGCTTGGCCATCCAGCCAGTTCCTGACCCATTTTTGAGTGAAAGGATGACAGTAAGATTGAAAGGCTCACAGTAAATGGCACTGCCTGGGTCTCACCATTGTCAAATTACTTCTCAGGACTGGAAATCAATGTGTGTATGTCTAAAGAGAGACAGAGGCTGCTGAGGTCTAGAGTGTAGGATTGGGGGTTTATTTTTTGCTGCTTGCTTTCTATGCACTCTGCTCTGATTTAAGTGGAAGGGAAGGAAAAAATAGGGGGGGGGGAGATCATTAGGAGTATGAAATGGTTATAACTCTTACACAATGCCAAGGAAAACATTCCAAAGTCACAGTGCAGTTTTGCATTGTAAAACCACAGCCTGTGTCTGGAGACCTGATGGAAGAAAACCTTGTCAAAAGCCAGCAGGCCTTTTCTGACTCAGCTTTTGGTCTGGGATATGTCATAACCTCTGGAACAGATATATGCCCAGTAGGCAACTTAGAAAGCAGTGTTTCCTGTGGTGATGGAGGCAGGAGAAGCCAATGGTGTAATCCCCAGCAGTTTTAGTCCATGTCACCCCTGTCAGTTCAAACCACGTGCAGGGGAGGCATGGCTTCCATTTGCCCAGCCTGGGAAACAAGTGGAACTGGCATGTATCATGGAATGCTTTGGGGAGGAAGGGACATCTAAGGGTCAGCTGGGACAACTCCCCTGCAGTGAGCAGGGATATGTGCAACCTAAAGCCTCCTTTGGGGAAAGCAGCACAAACATCACAGACATCTTCCTTGAGGCTGGGCAGTGAGTGGCTGGATACAGCCCTGAGGAGAGGGACTTGGGGGTGCTGCTGGACCAGAAGCTCAACAGGAGCCAGCAGTGTGCACTTGCAGCCCAGAAAGCCAAGCAGAGCCTGGGCTGCAGCAGGAGAAGTGTGGCCAGCAGGGCCAGGGAGGTGATTCTCCCCCTCCACTGTGCTCTGCTGAGACCCCACCTGGAGTACTGCATCCAGTTCTGGAGCCCCTATGACAAGAGGGATGTGGAGATGCTGGAGTGTGTCCAGAGCAGGGCCAGGAGGATGCTCAGAGGGCTGCAGCAGCTCTGCTGTGAGCACAGACTGAAAGAGTTGGGGCTGTGCAGGCTGGAGAAGAGGAGGCTCCCAGGTGACCTTCTTGTGGCCTTCCAGGATCTGAAGGGGGCTACAAAAAAGCTGGGGAGGGACTTTTG
>WAAF01010431.1:90914-107152 GCA_013400475.1 Tricholaema leucomelas | reverse complement strand
GCCTGGCTGGGGCACTTAGTTCCATGGTCTGGTTGACTGGATAGGGCTGGGTGCTAGGTTGGACTGGATGAGCTTGGAGGTCTCTTCCAACCTGCTTGATTCTATGATTCTATTCTATGAAATCCCTGCTAATGCAGCTGCTCAAATTAGTGCTTGAGACAACAAACCTGTGGCTGGGCACCAACAGAAACAACAAAACACTCATCTACACCACGCTGTGAACAGGCTGCTTCCAGAAGCTGATGTTCATCCCTTTTATCAGAAAGGGGGAAGATTTTTGTCTCAGGAAAGAGCTGAGTTAGGATTTTGTTGCTTTGTTTCAATTAAGTTTTATCTTTTGAACACCAAGAATTGTGATCATAAAACATCACCTGCAATGACACAGAACAGGAGGTGCTTTCTACTAGTCAGAAAGACCTTTTGTTTGGGAAGGGAAATAATGATTCTCTGTTATGCTACTGGAGGGGGGGGGGGTGTGGAAACAAGAAAAGACAAAGGAATGATTCCATTTAGGCTGCCAGTGAGGGAGATTATCAAAAAGAAATCTCTTTTTAAGTATAATCATACTACTCACTTAATTTTAGCTACTCTGAATTGTCATTAGAACTGAAGAGCACTGCTTATTTTTCCTCTTCTTTCTTCCTGTGCATTCCTACTTCTGTCAAGGTCGAAGTAATTAAGCTTTACTCCTCTGCTATGACCAGCTGCTCACAAGCCCAGGAGGGGAGCAGGCTGACAAGGTGGGCTGCTGAGGAGGGAACAAAGAAACAACCAGAAGTTGCTTCTTCAGATGAAAGGGTCTGCAGGGAGACATTCAGCCCTTGCTCACTGCAGGTCTGTGTGTGAAACTCAGTGAATTTTGCCTTTATTGCTTAATTTTACTGCCTGTTATTTCGATTAACACAACCACGACTGAAATGAAGACCTACAGCACACCGCAGCGCTTGTGGCACATTCCCTGCAGGAGCACAGGATCACGGAAGGGTGGGAGTTGGAAGGGACCTTTGGAGATCACCCAGTCCAACCTTCCTGCTGACAACACCGAGGTCAGATTGCACAGGAATCATAGAATCAAGCAGATTAGAAGAGACCTCCAAGCTCATCCAGTCCAACCCAGCACCCAGCCCTAGACAACCAACCAGACCACGGCACTCAGTGTACGCACGTCTGAAACACTGCTCCTTCTCTGTAGAGGAAGCACCTAAACCCTCACTTTTTGTGTTTGTTTGTTTTCAGTGAACCATGCCTTGAAATGAATCATAGAATCAAGCAGGTTGGAAGAGACCTCCAAGATCATCCAGTCCAACCTAGCACCCAGAATCATAGAATCAAGCAGGTTGGAAGAGACCTCCAAGCTCAGCCAGTCCAACCTAGCACCCAGCCCTGGCCAATCAACCAGACCATGGCACTAAGTGCCTCATCCAGGCTTTGCTTCAACACTTTCAGGGACATTGACTCCACCACCTCCCTGGGCAGCCCATTCCAATGCCAATCACTCTCTCTGCCAACAACTTCCTCCTAACATCCAGCCTAGACCTCCCCTGGCACAGCTTGAGACTGTGTCCCCTTGTTCTGTTGCTGGTTGCCTGGCAGAAGAGCCCAACCCCTTCAGGTAGTCGTAGACAGCACAATGCTTTATTTTGCAGTTCCCCCAGAAACCTCCAAGGAGTTTTCTCAGCTATAGTGATAACTTTTGCAGAGGGCAAACATGCCAGGTTCATGTCTCCTCCCTTTTTAAAGCCCAGGCAGTGTGAGAGCAAAGCTCTCCAGCTCTTTTTTTTAGGACCTGCTTCCCTTTAAGCTGTTAATTGTAAAATGGTAGTTTCTGTGGTTTTGGTTGGGGTTTTCTGGGGAGTTGATCTGTTTGGGTTTTGGGAGTTTGGGGTGGGGAGATTTGGTTTTGGGTTTTTTTGCATCAAAGAAAATTGTTTCCCAAATGAACTACATCCCTAATCATCATGTATTAAATAATGTCTTCTAATATCAACCATCAATTGGACTGTTTGCTGAGGAGAACAGCAGATACACTTTTAATTGCAGACTCTTGCAACCTGCCTGCAACATTGTCCTCAAAATCCACAAGCATTCAATCTTTCAACTCTTTCTGTAGGCTTGTGAGCTGGAATGATTGACTTTCCCTGCCAACATCGCTTCCACGACAGGCACAATCTAGCAGCCTACTGAAGCTGTCAATTGGCTCCTGTTGTGTTCATTCTCTGGGGAGTTTGCAGACAGAACATGCCAAAGTGAAGAGTTCTCTGTCTTTTCACAAAGCCATGACCCACCAAGGGGCTGTGAGAGCATAGGTTTACCTTCCATGTTTCCCCCAGCTGCATTCTGTGGTATAGCTACTTCATATCTGGGGCACTCAGCTCCCTCCATGGAGGTTTTTGAACTTTGCCCGTGGTGAAATCCAGGTAAACGCTGCAGCCCCTGTCACAACTTGGCTGATGTCAAGGCCATAATGTTTCAACCAGCCAGGAAGAAAGAGACCTGGGGGTGCTGGCAGAGAGTAGCTGAAGATGAGGCAGCAGAGTGCCCAGGTGGGCAGCAGAGCCAATGGCATCCTGGGCTGGCTCAGGAGCAGTGTGGCCAGCAGGACAAGGGAGGTTCTTCTGCCCCTGTGCTCAGCACTGCTCAGGCCACCCCTTGAGTGCTGTGTCCAGTTCTGGGCTCCTCAATTCCAGAGAGATGTTGAGGTACTGGAAGGTGTTGAGAGAAGGGCAGCAAGGCTGGGGAGGGGCCTGGAGCACAGCCCTGTGAGGAGAGGCTGAGGGAGCTGGGGGTGTGCAGCCTGCAGAAGAGGAGGCTCAGGGCAGAGCTCATTGCTGTCTGCAGCTCCCTGAAGGGAGGCTGTAGCCAGCTGGGGTTGGGCTCTTCTGCCAGGCAAACAGCAACAGAACAAGGGGACACAGTCTCAAGTTGTGCCAGGGGAGGTCTAGGCTGGATGTGAGGAGGAAGTTGTTGGCAGAGAGAGTGATTGGCATTGGAATGGGCTGCCCAGGGAGGTGGTGGAGTTGCTGTCCCTGGAGGTGTTCAAGCCCCTGGCTGGGGCACTTAGTGCCATGGTCTGGTTGATTGGCCAAGGCTGGGTGCTAGGTTGTCCTGGATGATCTTGGAGGTCTCTTCCAAGCTGGTTGATTCTCTGATTCTATGATTCTGACAGCTTTTGCCAGAGGACAGCTGGGATGTAGGACTTTCCAGGTATTTTATGGAAATCATGCTACAATTTCCTAATGCTAATCACAAATTCATCTGTTACATTTTCAGATAATCAATTGTGGAATTTGAGCATCAGTCTTTAGTATTCCAAGGGGACAATACTGAAGGAGGATTTTGTCACGTCTTTACATGACCTCCTGAGGCTGAGCCTGTGCAGTCCGGGGAGGGCTAGGGGGAAAAAAGAATGGTTAATAGCGGGGGTTTGATTGTTTGGGGAGAGGGACTGAAGGTCAGGTCTTTCTCTGGTGCACACAACTGCCCTGGGTGATGGCAAGGCAGACAGGGTGACTGTAATTTCTAGAATGGATGGCTAATGGTTTGATAAAAAGCTGACTGATTAGAGGCACTTCTCAAGCTAATGACCATCAATTAATGCTAATCTCCAATCAGTGGCAAAGAAAATAATGGATTCCTGCTGGCTACATTGTGCTGTCCACACTGATCAAACGACTTTGTTCCCTTCCTTGCTGAGTAAAGCAGAAAGTGAAGAGTATCAGAGCACAATTCAGAGAGAGAAGGCTGCCGGACCTGGAGCATCCTGTTTGTGCTTGCCAGGAGACTCTGTGTGTGCCTGGTCCCACTGCTTGCTCACTCTCTGGCAATTAGAACCCAACACTTTAGTCTTGCCACACCACTGGTCACTATGGAAAACAATACCTTGACAATACCTTATTCCCTGCAGCATGGAGTGTAGAGCTGGATGCTGTCATCTCCTGGGCTGGTGGACTGCAGATTTTCCCTGCAGCAAACCTATTACTTTTCTTAGTCTTTTGTCAGGCACCCACAGGACAACCACATCCTAATACTTTCTGTGATAACAGCTGTGGCACAGCAGAAGTAGTCTCCACCAGAGAGAGGAACAGGTGTTCATCTGTTTCATGGCTCCTCTACATCCCCTTTGACAGACAGACAAAGCAAATAGAAGCTGCCCTTTAGGCAGACAATGGTAGGACCTTTCCAAAGAGGAAACCACAGCACTGTCACCTACTGGCATCAGTCACACAGGGCTGACACTGGACCTCTGGACCTTTCCAAAGAGGAAACCACAGCACTGTCACCTACTGGCATCAGTCACACAGAGCTGACACTGCTGGGGTCTTTCAGAGGTGGCTCCAGCAGACCATAAAGCCAGAAACTGGCAGGAGATTCCAACCTCCAATACTCAGTACAAGGGCACAAAGTTGCCCAGGAGTTGCCCTCCTCAACTAGAGTTAGTATAACCAAAACTTTCCATGAATGGACCTGAGCCTTGCTCTCACACTGTCTGGGCTCTAAAAAGGGAGGAGACTTGAACCTGGCATGTTTGCCCTCTGCAAAAGTTATCACTATAGCTGAGAAAACTCCTTGGAGGTTTCTGGGGGAACCTCTGAAGATTTGCTGGCTGTGAGCTCAGGAAGCTTATAAACAATGTTGGCTCAGACTCCCTGGGCTTGACTGACCAGGGCTCAGGACCTTGCAGCAGCATCTTGTTCTGGGTAGGCCAACTGTGCCACCTGCCCCTCCATGCAGCCAGCTTGCTCCTGGATCAGTTATCAGTTGATTTATCATCTTCTGGGGGATAAAAAAGAAACATACTGTTCCCAACTGAGATCAGAGGAAAGGGCAGTGTATTGCTGTAGAGCACTAAACAGGAGGTCATTGTTCCTAATACCCTGTGTAATGCTGACCGTGCCACATATCATCATCATCACCACCACCTTTTGGAGCATGGGTCCTGAACCCACACAAATTAGCCCACAGCCTTTTATCATAGAAACTGACTGGTACCTGCCATTTGAGATGAGGAGGAGAGAACTGAATAGAGGTTTCTTTCTGGCAGCACCTGAAGTATATGAAGGAATGAAACAATCAGAAGAGCTGAGATCACAGAATCATAGAATGGTTTAGGTTGGAAGGGCCCTCAAGGATCATCCAGCTCCAACCCCCTGCCATAGGCAGGGACACCGCCCACTAGAGCAGCTTGCTCAAGGCCTCATCCAGCCTGGCCTTGAACACCTCCAGGGATGAAGCATCCACAACCTCCCTGGGCAACCTGTGCCAGTGTCTCACCACCCTCACTGTAAAGAACTTCCTCCTAACATCCAGTCTAAATCTCCCCTCTGCCAGTTCAAACCCATTCCCCCTCATCCTGACATTACCAGACCTTGTCAATAGTCCCTCCCCAGCCTTCCTGTAGGCTCCCTTCAGATACTGGAAAGCCACTCTGAGGTCTCCTTGAAGCCTTCTCTTCTGCAGGCTGCAGAGCCCCAACTCTCTCAGCCTGTCCTCATAGCAGAGCTGCTGCAGCCCTCTCAGCATCTTCGTGGCTCTCCTCTGGACCCGCTCCAGCAGTTCCATGTCCTTCTTGTGTTGGGGGCTCCAGAACTGCACACAGTACTCCAGGTGGGGTCTGAGGAGAGCAGAGTAAAGGGGGAGAATCCCCTCCCTTGCCCTGATGTCACATACTGAGGAGCCTCTGAATTTAATATCTTCTCTAGCAGCGTGGAAATGTGTTTTGCAAGGCCATTTGCTATTAAAATCTCCTTGTTGATTACGCATCCTCCTGACAGAGAGAGAGAAGAATGTGGTAAAGCTTTGCATTTCTTGGTCACCACCAAACAAATGCAGATAATCAGAATAGCTCCTGTGAAAAGCTTAGCACCACACACCCCTTCCTCTATTTCCAGCCTACTAATTGTTAGCATTCTTCTCCCTGTCAGTAATAGTCATTACCTGGGACACGGCTTTTGTTGCAGAGTTAACACATGAATGCAGTCCAAAAGAGTGCAGAAAAAGAGCTGGCAAGATCAGGCCCTCCTCCCACAATTACTGTGGGTCAGATAAAACTACTTAGAGCAAGGCTGCCTCAAAAGTCTGAGGTTAGCTCAGATGATCTGCACTGCTATGTGCTGCTCACATGAGCAAAGTTATCAAGATCTGCTCTGCAGCTCTGAGGTTAGCTCAGATGATCTGCACTGCAATGTGCTGCTCACACGAGCAAAGTTATCAAGATCTGCTCTGCAGCTCTGAGGTTAGCTCAGATGATCTGCACTGCAATGTGCTGCTCACACGAGCAAAGTTATCAAGATCTGCTCTGCAGCTCTGAGGTTAGCTCAGATGATCTGCACTGCAATGTGCTGCTCACACGAGCAAAGTTATCAAGATCTGCTCTGCAGCTCTGAGGTTAGCTCAGATGATCTGCACTGCAATGTGCTGCTCACACGAGCAAAGTTATCAAGATCTGCTCTGCAGCTCTGAGGTTAGCTCAGATGATCTGCACTGCAATGTGCTGCTCACACGAGCAAAGTTATCAAGATCTGCTCTGCAGCTCTGAGGTTAGCTCAGATGATCTGCACTGCAATGTGCTGCTCACACGAGCAAAGTTATCAAGATCTGCTCTGCAGCTCTGAGGTTAGCTCAGGTGATCTGCACTGCAATGTGCTGCTCACACGAGCAAAGTTATCAAGATCTGCTCTGCAGCTCTGAGGTTAGCTCAGGTGATCTGCACTGCAATGTGCTGCTCACACGAGCAAAGTTATCAAGATCTGCTCTGCAGCTCTGAGGTTAGCTCAGGTGATCTGCACTGCAATGTGCTGCTCACACGAGCAAAGTTATCAAGATCTGCTCTGCAGCTCTGAGGTTAGCTCAGGTGATCTGCACTGCAATGTGCTGCTCACACGAGCAAAGTTATCAAGATCTGCTCTGCAGCTCTGAGGTTAGCTCAGATGATCTGCACTGCAATGTGCTGCTCAGCACAAGCAAAGTTAGCAAGATCTGCTCTGAAGCAAGATGCAGCAGACCTGGAAGGAGGAGTTAAGGCAGCAAGAAGAAATACAGAGGCAAAACTTGGAAATAGTTTCCAAGCTTCAGGAGCTCATTACCAAGCAAAGTCTCTGGCACCTGATTGCAGCCTGTTTGCTTTGTAATCAACTTTGGTTGCCCACCCCCTAGTACATTGGTGACCAAGTGCTTTGTGCAAAGGGCACTACTCACTGTGGTGCTACCAACCCCTCCGAACCAAAATCACATCCCATGAGATGCTGCAGAGTCTAGTGAGGTTGGGGTTGGGCTCTGCTGCCAGGCAAGCAGCAACAGAACAAGGGGACACATTCTGAAGTTGTGCCAGGGGAGGTCTAGGCTGGATGGTAGGAGGAAGTTGTTGGCAGAGAGAGTGACTGGCGTTGGAATGGGCTGCCCAGGGAGGTAGTGGAGTCGCCATCCCTGGAGGTGTTCAAGACAAGCCTGGATGAGGCACTTAGTGCCATGATCTGGTTGATTGGATAGGGCTGGGATATAGGTTGGACTGGATGAGCTTGGAGGTCTCTTCCAACCTGCTTGGTACTATGGTTCTATGAAAAATTAGATTATAGGCTGTGCAAAGGAAACAACAGTGATGTCTAGTTCACTCATTGGCTCACTGAGATGTATAAAAGCAAGGACATAAGGATTCTATGATTCTGTGAACCTCTTGGTACCATTCTGGGCACAGAACTCAGCATGGGATTGGCACTTTGCAAGACAGACACAGAAGAGCTCTGATTTAAGCAGATTTAGGGGCATGGAAGAGCAGAGTTTATCTCCTGTCTCAATATATGCTTCAAGATCAGTGGAGAGAGCCCAGCTGCACTCCAGCAGAAGCCAGTTACTGAATTCAACAGCAGAACAGCAAAGCTCTGTCTCTTCACAAGTTTCTTTTATGGTGCTGATCCTGTTCATAAGCATCATCCATTCCCTTCAAAAAGGGAGCCATCCACATATTTGCCAACCACACTTTGCCCTCCAGGGACATAGTGCACGCTCAGAATCACAGCATTATAGAATGCACTGGGTTGGAAGGGATCTATAGGTGTCACCTGGTCTGACCACCCTGCAGTAAGCAGGGACATCCCCAGCTGGGTCAGGTTGTTCAGAGTCCCATGAAGCCTGACCTTGGATGTCTCCAGGGTTCCATCCATCACCTTTATAGTGGAGTGCTTCTTCATAATCATGGTAGTTCACCTACACAGGCAGGGAGAGAACTTCTCCCACGCACAGAGGAAGCCCTGGAGATACAACATGGGATTCGGCTTCCAACAAAGGTGTTGTGCTTGTGTTGAATGCCCTCACATTTTCAGCCCTGCAACACAAACCACTAACTCATTACCCATTTTACTGGAGAACAAATTGATATCACTGTGAACACCCCGGGAACTTACACACACCCAGACACAAAGTAAATATCCACATGACTTTACAAAAAAAGACATAAAAGAGAGGGTAAGGAGGGGAAAAAAGTCTTCTCCTGAATTCTCACCTTCGTCTAGAGTGAAACTAGATTTCAGGAGAGCAAGGCACAGCCAGGCAGCAACAATATGCTCACATACAACACTGCCTCACAGGGCTTCACTTCAATAAAGAGAGAGGAAACATCCTTGTACTTACCCTCTCTGGGAGATGAGTGCTTACCAGTGCAGAATCGCACTGCTGTGCTCTGGAGTATCCAAAGGAGCAGCTCCAGGCATAGGGGAAGAGCTCTTGTGTGTGACCTCTCCACAAGAAAAGGTTTTCCTAGGGCATCACCTACACTTCATAAGCTACAATCTGGTCAGTGCCAGTGGTTATACTATCTGTTGTTGCTGAGAAGAGTCTTGGTGGCTCAGGGATTTATCCAGCTGGGTCTTGAGAACCTGGAGGGAAGGCTACTGCATCACTCCTAGGGCATCACCTACACTTCATCAGCTACAATCTGTGGTCAATGCCAGTGGTTGTACCATCTGCTGTTGCTGAGTCTTGGTGGCTCAGGGATTTATCCAGCTGGGTCTTGAGAACATGAAGGGATGGCTACTGCATCACTCCTAGGGCATCACCTACACTTCATCAGCTACAATCTGTGGTCAGTGCCACTGGTTATACCATCTGCTGTTGCTGAGAAGAGTCTTGGTGGCTCAGGGATTTATCCAGCTGGGTCTTGAAAATCTGGAGGGAAGGCTACTGCAGTGCCTTGCTGGGCAGCTTGTTCCTCCCCTTAACTAAAGATCATAAACCTTCTGGACAATATGGGGCAGAGTGGTGACCCTTAGTGCACTATGCTTATCCCTAGCTGCTGCTTGGACACGAAATCATTGACCCATACTCTTAGTTTCTGATGTATGCTCTCACACTGCAATTTAGTCCTAAACACCATGGATTTTTCTTACAGTTTCCAGAGGACACCAAGTCTCTCTCCCAACTCTGGTGCTTGCAAACAAGCTGATTTCAAGAGCCTCACATTAATTACACAGAATGAAATCACACATTCAAAAAGCAATGCTACTCTGGTGATATTCACATCCACTCTGCTCCTGCAAAGAACTGGTGTTGAAAGTCAGCATTGTGTTAATTCCGAAAGCCAGTGCTTGCTCAAGGTTTTGCTTTGGGTAAAGGATTTGAGTTGCTGCAAGGAAATTAGGAGGATGATCAGAGATGAGTGAGGGTACTTTTAATGTGAGCATGCTATAGCAACCAACACAGTAACAGGGTTTCTTTCATTCCCAGCCCTGTTTTCTGGCCTTAAACCATCCTCTCCTTTGAGGCAGCATGTAAAAAACAAGAAGCAGAATGTCACTCACTTTCTCCACCTCTAAAAGAAGCACAAGAAAACAAGGCAGCAAACTCTTAAATGTCAAAAGTTCCTTCTCCCCAGAGCAGGCAACTAACAAATCCTTGTGAGTGATGTGAGCTCATGTTGCAAACTCCAGCACCAGGAAAACGTGGGCACTTCCCCATGACTCCTCACCTGGGTAAAATGCTAGATACTGAGAAGCAGCTGTCAAGAGCCCTCCTTGTTGGGCTTCTCACAATGGCTAACCAGCAGTTACAGGAAGCCTTGGGAATGCACAAGTACCAAGGATGCTTTGGATGGCTTCTTTCAAGGTGGCAGCTGAATCACTAGGAGCATGAAAGCTACTGGTCCTTCAGTAAGAGGACTTGTAGATGTCACATATACAAATCCTGGCTATTCTTTGTCAGGAGAAGTGGATAAATCTAACAAGCATGATAGAGGAGAGCTGAGAGATGAAGTCAAACTGCAGTTGGAAGAAGAAGTAACTGCTTCATGCCAAAAGATGTTGCTGCTGTAAGCATAGACTGAGCATTTCAGTTTGGGGGTACTGTTTGGCTAGGGCCAGGGGTATAGGTGGTGCTTCTCCCTTAGGATGTATCCTTACTACACGGAGGATATAGCTAGGAAGCAATGCAAGGAAGAAGGCTACACTAAAAGGCAAAGAAAGAGCAGGATGAGTGCAGCAGGGCAGGCAGGGTGATTTAGTGACATGTTCAGTAGCTGCTCTCAGCTCCCGGGGTTGTATGCAGCAGGGTACGTGGGGCTCTCCCCAGCCCTGCATCTTGTGACATTGGCAGTGTCAGAGAAAGGATAACACCTCCTTGGCCTCCCGGTGTCTAATTTCACACTTACCTCTTTTGTTTAGTCTCCACTGGCAAATCCCAGAGAGGAATGAGGTGGGAGAGGAGGGGAGACAGCACAGTGAGGGCTGGTCCTTGGGGCAGGCAGCTGACAGCAGGATTTGCAGGGCAATACAGGCTCCATGCTTGAGGCAGGCTTCCTAGGCAGCGTGCAGAAACCAAGTCAGGGGAGGCCCAGGGGGTGATTCATCCCAGCCTGAGGCAGATGTTTCAATTAGAGCAGATGAATCACACCCTTGAAGTTCCTTCACTGAATATAACTTCTCTCCCTGTCAGGGAGCCTAACTCTGCTGCAAGTGTTTGAAAGCAAAGGCTTCACCTTCTCACCAATGCCTACAGCTGGGCTTGTCCACACTGCCCTCCCAGCAGGGAAACTGAGGCATCAGCACAGGTCAGGCTCACACCTAGGCTGTGCTTTTGTAATCTGGGCTTGGAAAACACCTACCAGTCCTAGGGATAAATGTTTGATTCCCTCTACCAGTCCTAGGGATAAATGCTTGATTCCCTTTCAGTGGGATGTGGGGAATGAAAGACATTAGAGAGCAAGTAGCGCTCACTACTCAAGCAGCTAGAACTTGATTATGGCCAGAGAGGACCTGCAGGGTTTGTCTCTGAAGGAAGGATGAAGCCAGGAGAGTAAGAGGACTGTACAGCAGCTGTTGCCTTAGAAAGGCACTGGAAAGACTGCCCTCTTAAGCAGCAAAACTGTGCTGCTTTACACCAGCTTTTGAGATGCTTCTCTGCTCTGCCACTGATGTGCTGTTCAACCCTGGCCACCTCATTCAGTTTTCTAAGTTATTTGTTGATTGCAGCCATGGTGAAGAGAGTAGGATTCAAGGGATGAGAAGGTGGCTGCTATGGGGCTAGTTCCAACGTTCTTCTGCCATCCCAGTTCCTTACTCCTCACATAAAAGACCTGGAGATGTTTGATCTCTCCCATAATGCTGCCAGCACTTGGGGAAGAAAGAGGAGAGCAAGTAGCAGTTTCTGATTTGGGGGTGTTACAGCCATAATCCAATCAGAAGGTTGCAGTCTCCAACCAGAAGGTTGCAGTCACCAACCTTGACTGCATCTGTCCCCAGGAAAACAATACCAAACAACAACTGAGTCTTCACAAACAAGAAGCCCACTGCTCGTAGGACAGACTGGAGGATGGGTTACTGTGGTCTGGTTGGTCTTGAAATCAGTGCCAGGCCCATGTGTGCTTAAACCAGCTTTTCACTTTAGGCTCTCACCAGATGAGTGTGGTGGATATGGAATTGACCACAGACACTGCACTTGCTCTCCTGGCAGCAGGATGGAAAACCATGGGCTTGAGCTGCAAGATGAAGCTGATGTTGGCTGAAAGGATGAAGGAGATGTTGGCTGAAAAAAAGAAGAGCTTTCCTTCGTAATCAGATGCTCAAAAGCAATTAAAGAATAGCAGGAGGGGTGGAATAGCATGGAAAATTACTTGTCATTTGAACACTTTACTCTCCTTTATGACATGTGCCTTACTGTGAGAGTTGCTTCCTAAATGAATAGACTCTTGTGTAGCAAGGCAGCCAGAGGCTCTCTCAGCCAGCACCTATCCTGTCTGCAGATCTCAGGAACAATCACAGACTCACCTGAACAAACATCTGGGCTTCCTGCTCCCTAATCTATCCATGTTATATCATCCTGCTCTCCTGCCTTCTGTGTACCCAGCACAAACAAACCACCTCTTGCCCTCAAGCCTCCTCAAGTGATTAACTCTGGCATCTGCAATAAAACCTGCGGCGATGCTTCCTTCTAAAGCAGAGTGAGGATTTCATTTACCTCCTCCTCCTTCATTTTGCCAAATTCCATTTCTGTTTTGCTGCATAATTAATCAGGCACTGGAGCATATGACAGTTTGGCTTAAATTTAGTTCTCACTTCTCCTACGCAGCCTTGTCAGACACAGTTGGCCGAACAGAGTTGGATTTGTCTGAAAGAGCAATGAAGAAATGACCACTTTTGGACCAGACCTTTACTCCATCAAGACTAACATTTTGTCTCCAATGGCAACCAGCATCAGGCACCTCAGAGAGCAAGAGCTCCACTAGGTGCTGGAGGATGATGTCCCTCCAAAACATGAATTGCCCAAAGAGGAATCAGACATGAGAGCATATGAAGGACACAGACACACAAACACAGAATCAACCAGGTTGGAAGAGACCTCCAAGCTCATCCAGTCCAACCTATCATCTAACATCTTCTGATTAACTAACTCATGGCACTAAGTGCCTCACCCAGCCTCCTCTTAAACACCTCCAGGGACAACGACTCCACCACCTCCCTGGGCAGCCCATTCCAATGCCAATCACTCTGCCAACAACTTCCTCCTAACATCCAGCCTAAACCTGCCTGGGTTGAGGCTGTGTCCTCTTGTTCTGTTGCTGCTTGCCTGGCAGAAGAGCCCAACCCCACCTGGCTACAGCCTCCCTTCAGGTAGCTGCAGACAGCAATGAGCTCTGCCCTGAGCCTCCTCTGCTGCAGGCTGCACACCCCCAGCTCCCTCAGCCTCTCCTCACAGGGCTGTGCTCCAGGCCCCTCCCCAGCCTTGCTGCCCTTCTCTGGACACCTTCCAGCACCTCAACATCTCTCTTGAATTGAGGAGCCCAGAACTGGACACAGCACTCAAGGTGTGGCCTGAGCAGTGCTGAGCACAGGGGCAGAAGAACCTCCCTTGTCCTGCTGCCCACACTGCTCCTGAGCCAGCCCAGGATGCCACTCGCTCTCTTGGCTACCTGGGCACTCTGCTGCCTCTTCTTCAGTAAGCTGTCTACCAGCACCCCCAGGTTCCTTTCTGCCTGGCTGCTCTCCAGCCACATCCTTCCTGCAGCCTGGATAGCTGTGGAGCTTTCTGTTCATTCTGAGGGCCCAGGGAGTAGCCCAATCTACTTGGACCTTGACCAGCCAGGTGTTAAAAATGGTGTGTGCAAAGCCTGAAGGCTGCTTAAAGGCTTAGACCTTGCAAAAATGTCAGTGGGTAACATGGGACAGATTATGTTCTGCAAAGTGCAGGACCTCAAGAACTAAAAGACAGCCTAAGATCATTGTAGTTCTGTGCTGATCTCTACACCAGGGAAGTGCAGCACAGAGCCTGCTGGTGTACAATGAGCTTCATTTATTCTTTGCCTTTTCCCCGTGCAGAGTTTTGCACTGCAGTGCCTACAAATTGCATAGAATCATAGAATCGACCAGGCTGGAAGAGACCTCCAAGCTCAGCCAGTCCAAC
Source organism: Tricholaema leucomelas (assembly GCA_013400475.1). Lineage (NCBI taxonomy): Eukaryota > Metazoa > Chordata > Aves > Piciformes > Lybiidae > Tricholaema lacrymosa > Tricholaema leucomelas. The sequence continues at coordinate 93,271 of WAAF01010431.1, read as the reverse complement.
CTAGCACCCAGCCCTGACAATCAACCAGACCATGGCACTAAGTGCCCCAGCCAGGCTTGGCTTCAACACCTCCAGGGACAGTGACTCCACCACCTCCCTGGGCAGCCCATTCCAATGCCAATCACTCTCTCTGCCAACAACTTCCTCCTAACATCCAGCCTAGACCTCCCCTGGCACAGCTTGAGGCTGTGTCCCCTTGTTCTGTTGCTGCTTGCCTGGCAGCAGAGCCCAACCCCACCTGGCTACAGCCTCCCTTCAGGTAGCTGCAGACAGCAATGAGCTCTGCCCTGAGCCTCCTCTGCTGCAGGCTGCACACCCCCAGCTCATTCAGCCTCTCCTCACAGGGCTGTGCTCCAGGCCCCTCCCCAGCCTTGCTGCCCTTCTCTGGACACCTTCCAGCACCTCAACATCTCTCTTGAATTGAGGAGCCCAGAACTGGACACAGCACTCAAGGTGTGGCCTGAGCAGTGCTGAGCACAGGGGCAGAAGAACCTCCCTTGTCCTGCTGCCCACACTGCTCCTGAGCCAGCCCAGGATGCCATTGGCTCTGCTGCCCACCTGGGCACTGCTGCCTCATCTTCAGCTCCTCTCTACCAGCACCCCCAGCTCCCTCTCTGCCTGGTTGCTCTCAGCCACTCTGTCCCCAACCTGTAGTGCTGTTTGGGGTTGTTGTGGCCAAAGTGCAGAACCCTGCACTTGGCCTTGTTCAATCTCATCCCATTGGCCTCTGCCCACCCATCCAGCCTGGCCAGGTCCCTCTGCAGGGCTCTCCTACCCTCCAACAGCTCCACACCTGCTCCTAGCTTGGTGTCATCTGCAAACTTACTGATGCTGGACTCAATCCTCTGGTCCAGATCATGAATAAATCATTAGTAAATCATTAATTTCTTCTTCCCATGAAACACCAAACACAGGCAAGATGGTCACTAACACTACTGCACTAACTTTCTCCTGCTCTGTGATTCTCTCCCTAGCTCCGTGCAGGTTTGTTTCTTCAGGATGTTATTCCTGTAGCTGAATAATATAGACCCATGTCTTGCCTTTTGGTCACTTGATATGAGGAATCATCCCCCAGGGTGTGACAGGGATTGGGCATGCCATGCCAGCACCTGTATGTTTCTTGGACTCACTCTCCATGTCAGTGCAGCAGGTCAAAGGATTTTGACAGCTCAAGAATTTGGGAAGTTGAGGTACTTGACCATAAAAAAGGATGAGGAAGTGAGCTTGAGGATGAGATCCTGATCTGGAGAGACACTGGGAAGATGTTCTCATCTAAATAATAGCAGACAAAGGTAAAAAACCAACATTGTGTATATATATGTTAGAGAACCAGAGAGAGGAGATACAAAACCCAGATTCACACACATTTACACATGCTGCACAAATGCAGAGAGGCCTTTTTTCGATGGAAAGTGAAGGATTACCTAATGAAAAATGCAATAAAACAAATCAAATTGAGCAAAGTGGGAGATTTTCTCAGCTTGAAGAGGCCAAGAAGAGCTTTCACTGGCATCTAGTGGTATGTTGCAGAGGCAGAGACACTGCAGTCGATGGCTAAGCTTGACTTACAAAGCAGGCTGCCTGGGGGTAGTAGAAACACTGCTCAGATTGGGAGCTCACCACTTCCAAACTGGGCTTAGGAAGAGGCATTTTTGGACACAGCCTAACTCTGTCCTGACAGCCTTGTCTATAAAGATCTTTGGGGGATGAGCATGAGGCAATCTGAGTCAAACCAAGGCACATTTGACCTCTTCTTTCCATAGATTCTGGGGCTTTGTGTTCCCAAAGGGAGCAACAGGTAGATCTGGTCTGTTTGAAAGAGAAGGTGAGCTGTGGGGGATTCACCTGGGACAGTGACAATGAACAGAAACAGGAGCCTTGAGGGCACAAGTCATCTACACCTTGAGTGCTGTGTCCAGTTCTGGGCTCCTCAATTCAAGAGAGATGTTGAGGTGCTGGAAGGTGTCCAGAGAAGGGCAGCAAGGCTGGGGAGGGGCCTGGAACACAGCCCTGTGAGGAGAGGCTGAGGGAGCTGGGGGTGTGCAGCCTGCAGAAGAGGAGGCTCAGGGCAGAGCTCATTGCTGTCTGCAGCTCCCTGAAGGGAGGCTGTAGCCAGATGGGGTTGGGCTCTGCTGCCAGACAAGCAGCAACAGAACAAGGGGACAGAGTCTCAAGTTGTGCCAGAGGAGATCTAGGCTGGATGTTAGGAGGAAGTTCCCCCTTGTGTTGAGGTGGAACCTCCTGTGCTGCAACTTACACCCATTGCTCCTTGTCCTATCTCAGGGTGCAAGTGAGCAGAGCCTGTCCCTCCCCTCCTGGCAGCTTTCAGATACTTATAAACATTTATCAAATCCCCT
>WAAF01010431.1:2081-90654 GCA_013400475.1 Tricholaema leucomelas | reverse complement strand
TCTGTCTGTGCCCTCATCGATGTCATTGATGAAGATGTTGAACAGGACTGGCTCCAGCACTGATCCCTGGGGGACTCCACTGGTTACAGCTCTGGTTATGCATGTCTAGATGTATGTGCATATGCAGGGCACATGCAGGGCACATCCAGAAAGATCTGTGTGCTTCCCGTGAGGTCCTGCTGAGGCGTAGCCTCTCTCACTCTGCTAAAGCAAGTCCACATGCCTCAGTGTCCCCCCTTGTCAACCTGTGCACTCCTTTAGTGCTCTCACTGAGCATCAAAAGGGATCCTTTGCTGGGAACCAAGCACCAGCCTCAGCTGCTGCCTCCCCACGGGAGGCGTTGCAAGTTACTGCGGACGCAGAAATGCTCCTTGAAATGCACCTTTTGTCTCCTGCTGCTTCCTGGAGCAAGCCCCAGACCATCAGCCTGGGACAGAAGGAGGATCCTTGTAGCGCTGCGGGCTCCTTTCCATCCCGCAACAGAAAACAAGCAAGCAAACAAACGAGCAACCCAAACGCTCTCCCCTAGCGCAAGGGAGAAATGTCCTGATCCTGCCTCTCTGTCTGCCAGGGCCCCGAGGGCAGGGTCGGGACCAACGCTGCAGGGGAGCACTACAAACCCCAGGAGGCAGCGCAACCCGGGGACCCTTGCAGCATCCCGGCGATGTAGCGCTGCAGAGGCAGACCCAGCCGGCAGGAATTGCCCTCCTCTCCCTCCCCGTGCTCCAGCTAACCGCTTGGCGGTGGCCTGGAAATCCTGCCCGGCGGAGCGAGTCGAGAGCATCTCCCCTTGTCCTCCATCTGCTCCAACTTTGCTCCTTGGCTGTTTCGCTTCACCCTTCCTCCGGTAGCTCTCACTGCGCTGGCTACAGACTTCCTTTAGGTCAGCCCCGCTGCGGCTGCGGCGTAACTTGCAGCCGAGTGGCGGGCACTGTTGTGGCACTGAGGCAGCACCGGAGGAGAGCCATGCCAGCCAGAGACTGATGGCCAGCTCAGGTAAGGTGCCCTCTGCCAGCCGCCCTTTGTCCGGGTAGCAGAAACGGATAACGCAGCTCCTTGGGATCTGGCGCTGCCCTTCCTTCAGCCCCTGAGCCTGCGGGATTGCGGGGCTGGAAGCAAAGCCAGCATTTGGATCTGTGGGGTCTGGATACTGGAGGAGAGAAAAAGGAAAATGGGGAAAGGGGGAGAAGGAAGAAAGTAGGACAGAATTTATTCCTTTTCCCTGATCAGAACCCAGGGATTTGTTGCCTTTCGCCAAAACCCAGAGGCAATTGGAACGTTGCATCTTTTTAGTCACAGCCTTCCCAGCAGGGCAGACCTCCAGGGGCAGAGTTCAGTGACACCTCATGGCCTTGCTGGCAGCCTGCCTCGTAACCGGTGCTTTCGGCAGGAGCACCTTCCGCGTCGGTACTGCCAGCCACATGCACTCGTGTTGACAGTCATCATCTCCAGCACCGCTGGCTTCCTCCCCTCGGTCTTTCTAGCTCTTTTCCCTGCTGCAGTACACAGCCATGACAGGAGATGTTGCTTACATCTCCATTGGCCTTGATTGGTTTGGTTTTCTGTTGGAAATAGGCAGCAGCCAAACCCTGCTGTCACCTGAACCCTCTTGAAAAAGACAATATCACTTCAGGTTTCCATGTCTCACTTCTCCAGCTGCCCGCTCTGGACCCTAATGACCTGTCTTCTGTGCATGGAGGTCTGCCAATGCAGTTTGCAAGTGGTGCCCAGTTTGGTTTGGTTTTACCCTAGATTCCTGAGGGTTTGGTTGCTCCACAGTCACTCCTTAAAAGTGGAACTAATTATTACAGTTACTGCAAAGTGCTTGTATGTTTCTTTTGGTCAGAGGACTATTCTGAGAGCAGAAATAGTGCAGCCCAAAACCTCGGTGTCATTGCAGCAGGGAAGGCATCACAGATCCCTCCACTGTTGGGGGGGAAATCTTGAGGTGAGGAGAAAGTTCTTCACTGAGAGAGTCATTGGCTACTGGAATGGGCTGCCCAGGGAGGTGGTGGAGTCGCCGTCCCTGGAGCTGTTCAAGGCAGGATTGGACGTGGCACTTGGTGCCATGGTCTAGCCTTGAGCTCTGTGGTAATGGGTTGGACTTGATGATCTGTGAGGTCTCTTCCAACCTTGGTGATACTGTGAGACTGTGATACTGTGAAATGAGCCTGTTCCTGCTCTCTCTTCAAGATACAGTCATCTGGAATCCAACAGTACCTCAGCTTCAGCCATCCCTGGGGCAGCCCAGATACCACCCATTGTGTTCATATGGCGAGCACAGGAAGCGGAGAAGAAATAAGAGCTTAATAACTTTCCCTTTATTTTTTTCAGTCCATCAACCTGAATCTCCAGGAATGGCAGGGAAGCCTCTCCAAGAGCTCAGAGGAGGCAGGAGATGGAGCTACAAACACTCTGTTTGCAAGCTGAGGTGGAAGAAGATTGAAAAATGAGGAAGACCACACACTCCTTGTTGGCCTAGAGCTGGTGTCCCGCAGCAGCACCCTTTCCCTTGTGGGGAGTGTCGTACACCTGTTAGAGTACACTTTGGTGTGTGTCCCCTGATGGTTTTTGTATACCCCAGACAGTCCATCCCCACGTTGTGGCTTTCTCCTACCTGCCAGCCGCTTCGCAGCCCCACCACACGCCACTGGGTGCAGTGTGCTGGCGCCGTGAAGGATATCGCTAAGCATGTGGTGCTAAGGGCCCACCCATGTCAGGAGCGTGGCAAATCCTTCAGCAAGAAGGGACACCTGAAGAGACACCAGCAGATCCACACAGCAGATGAGCTCTTCGCTTGCAGGGAGCGTGGGAAGTGCTTCATCACCCTGGGCCACCACACAACCCACCAGAGCATCCACACGGGAGAGAGGTCCTTCTGCTGTGGGCAGTGTGGGCACTGCTTCCACCTGGAGATATGCCTGGCTGCCCACCAGAAGACACACACCAAGGGTGGTCCCTACCCCTGTGCCCACTGTGGCAAGAGCCTGAGCACAAAGATCTACTTCAACATCCACATGAGGATGCACAGAGAGAAGAGGCCATTTGCCTGCACTGAGTGTGGGAAGAGTTTTGTGAAGAAGGAAACTCTCCCCATCCACAGAGACATCCACAAGTGGGAGAAGCCCTTCAAGTGCCCTGACTGTAGTAGGTGCTTTGGGCAAAGTGCCACGCTGCTGGCCCACCAGAAGATACACCTCTGTGGGGGGCCTCTCCCCACATTGTACTGAATGTGGGAAGGGCTTGAGCACCGAGCACTATTTCAGTGTCCCTCAGAGGAACCACACTAAGCAAAAGCCACTCAAGGAAGACATCAGTGGTGTGCCTTCCAGGTCATCCAGATTAAAGAGGAGCCTGAATTTGCCTTCAGTTCAGAGGAGAATATATTAGAGAATATTTCCTATGGAGGGGAAGAAGCCCAGGGGTGTTGCATGCCCAGAAACTCATCCAATCCTAAAAGCCCTCCTTGGAAAATCCAGATGATGAAGGAAATAGAAGCATCCACTGATGATGCTGCCAACAATACTGCAATAGTCTGCCAGAAGCTTAACATCAAGGAAGAGCCACCAGAAAACGCAGACTATGGGAAGTTCCTCAATCCACAGGGGAGAGTGCCTAAAAAGGGAGAAGATGCTGAAGTGCAGCACAAAGAGGAGGTCCCCATGGCCAGTAACCAGGTGATCCATGTGAAGGAAGAACAGCAGGAAAGCACTGAGTTTGGGATGCATGATGGGCCAATGTCATAGAATCATAGAATCACAGAATTGTTTAGGTTGGAAGGGACCTCAAGGATCATCCAGCTCCAACCCCCTGCCATAGGCAGGGACACCTCTCACTAGAGCAGCTTGCTCAAGGCCTCATCCAGCCTGGCCTTAAACACCTCCAGGGAGGAAGCATCCACAACCTCCCTGGGCAACCTGTGCCAGTGTCTCACCACCCTCACTGTAAAGAACTTCCTCCTAACATCCAGTCTAAATCTCCCCTCTGCCAGCTTAAACCCATTCCCCCTCGTCCTGACATTACCAGACCTTGTCAATAGTCCCTCCCCAGCCTTCCTGTAGGCTCCCTTCAGATACTGGAAAGCCACTCTGAGGTCTCCTTGAAGCCTTCTCTTCTCCATGCTGCAGAGCCCCAACTCTCTCAGCCTGTCCTCATAACAAAGCTGCTGCAGCCCTCTCAGCATCCTTGTGGCCCTCCTCTGGACCCGCTCCAAACCTCAGTGCTATCCAGAGGATTCAGGTTAAGGAGGAGCATGGTGTGGAGGCCAACTGCCAGGAGGGCCAGAGCCCAAAGAGGGAGCAGAAGAAACGCTATCGGCCCACCAAAGGAGGAATGGTGGACAATCAGGAGAGGCCCATGCCCAAGAAAGATGCCTGGGCAAAAGGAGCTGCCAAGAGTGAACGGATATTCCCCTGTCCTGAGTGTGGGAAGAACTTCAATCAGAAGTCCAACCTGACCAGGAACCAGAAGGTCCACACAGGTGAGGGGCCGTACAAGTGCGGCGAGTGCGGGGAGAGCTTCCGTGTGAACCGCAAGCTGCTCTGCCACCAGCGGCTCCACCTCAGCCAGCCCTTCAAGTGCACCGACTGCGGGAAGAGCTTCACCCAGAGGTCAAATCTGGTTCGGCACCAGAGGATCCACACCAAGGAGGAGCCCTATCAGTGCCCTGAGTGTAAGACCTTCAACCAGAAGGCCAACCTCTTCCGCCACCAAACCATCCACATCCGCACGGGGCCTTGCAAGTGCACCAAGTGTGGGAGGTGGTTGCCTCAGAGGTGCCACCTCATCAAACGCCAGCTGCTGCACTCCTGAGGTGGCACCCACAAGTGTGGCCTCTGTGGGAAGTGCTACCGGCTCAAGAAGTAGCTGAGGAGGCACCAGAAAATCCATGCCCGGGAGGGAACTGCTCCCTGTACAGAACAGGGAGGTCACAGGGACTGGCAGTGGACCTCACCACCCTGAGCAGACAGCTCTCACCTCCATGAAGAGTGAATCGTAGAATCAAGCAGGTTGGAAGAGACCTCCAAGCTCATCCAGTCCAACCTAGCACCCAGCCCTGGCCAATCAACCAGACCATGGCACTAAGTGCCCCAGCCAGGCTTGGCTTCAACACCTCCAGGGACGGCGACTCCACCACCTCCCTGGGCAGCCCATTCCAATGCCAATCACTCTCTCTGACAACAGCTTCCTCCTAACATCCAGCCTAGACCTGCCCTGGCACAGCTTGAGACTGTGTCCCCTTGTTCTGTTGCTGCTTGCCTGGCAGAAGAGACAAACCCCACTTGGCTACAGCCTCCCTTCAGGTAGTTGTAGGCAGCAATGAGGTCACCCAAGGAGAAGAGGAAGTGGAGAGCTGAGCAGTTGGTGCCTGCTCATGGGGGAAAGTCCTTTGGGAAAGGGGAGGGATGGAAACAAACTCTGCTGGCCTTATATGTGCAGCATCTGGTGGTGGGGAGGTGAACCTGAGGGAACAGTGTGGCTGAGCGGGCAGCATGCTGCTGGACATTGGTCCTCTGCTGCTGGGCTGCTATCTCTGCCCTCAAGGAGTATCACATAGGCAGAGACAAGACTGGAGAGCCAAGCTTCCTCAGAGCGTGAAGGTGGAGAAATAACAGTGTGGCATCTTTTGATGAAGGGATATTTGTGCCTCGAAATCCTGCCAGAGTTGTGGATGCCAAAATTGCCTTGGGTGGGCAATATATAGGCAGGAGGACCAGGAAGGTGTTTACAAAAGTTATATTACTGTTTCTGAGAAAGATGAAGGGAGTCTCTTCCATCTCGAGGCAAAGGTGTAAACTAAGGCTCAGCTCTCTTCTCCCTCATGTAAGCTCTGAGCCACACCTTGATAGCACTGGGCTGAAGGACCTTAGTCAACAGGATGGTGTAGATCTGTGAGAAACTACTGCCAGTCAGACCAGGATGTTAAACCTTGAATCCCCCAAACCAGGCTCCCAGATTGTCACATCTCTTGATGAATCCCAAACACCTCACACTCAGACCAGAGTGTTCATGTGGCTAAAGGCAAGGAGATCAAGGTGAGATTTCACTTGAGTGTCACTGGTTATGTCCTCAAAAGTAAGTTGTGCAGTCTCAATGCCTGTCTCCAAAGCTAGCCCAGAGGCCAGCAGATGGTACTTCGGTTTGTGTACTTGCATGAATGTGAACGAGAATGGCTTTTGCTAGCATCAGGTTTGACAGCTGATGAGCAAATGGATTTGGCCCCACAAGTCCCAGAGACATCAGTGACTTCACCAGCTTGAATGACACCAGTGATGGCTCTCAGCTACCAGGTTCCCTGGCTGTTACTGTGAAGCTCTTGATAGGATATTGACTTTCCTGGGCGTGATTTAGGGAATTCAAACCAAGTGGCAGGAGTAAGTGAAACAGTCTGCAGAACTTATGGACTAAAGAACTGAAAACCATTTCTCTGTTGGGATGTTTTTCCCTTCCTCAGTACAAAGGAGATTGTGCTGCTACTCAAAACCATGCACAGTTAGTTCAGCAGTTTTTACTGCTCACAGCTAATGATTTTGTTTGAGTGTTCCATAGACAGATGGATCTTTGTGTCCTGAAAGTCCCTGGTGGAGATGTGGAGGGAATCCACAATCCTCTGAGCCTGCAGCGCTGCTGAGGGGCCACCTGAGCACTGCAAAGAAAAGATGTGTGTTGGGGCTCATTTTGTTGCTGTGATAATGTAGAGGTCAAGAGGCAAGTGGAAAAATGTTCCATGGTGAAATAGTAGCTCTACCTCTCTGGGAATTCCTCTCCCCATCTCCAAGGCATACACTGCTTCCTTCTCCCGGGGCATGTTCATAGGCTCGCAGGGTGTTAGGGGTTGGAAGAGACCCAAGGAGACCACTGAGTCCAACCCCCTTGCTAGAGCAAGACCACACAATCTAGCACAGATCACAGAGGAACACATCCAGACAGGCCTTGAAAGGCTCCAGAGACGGAGACCTCACAACCTCTCTGGGCAGCCTGTGCCAGTGCTCTGGGACCCTTACCGTCAAGAAGTTCCCCCTTGTGTTGAAGCAGAACCTCTTTTGCTGCAACTTACACCCATTGCTCCTTGTCCTATCCCAGGGAGCAGTGAGCAGAGCCTGTCCCCTCCATCCTGGCAGCCTTCAGATACTTACAAACATTTATCAAATCCCCTCTCAGTCTTCTTTTCTCCAGACTAAGCAGCCCCAGGGCCCTCAGCCTCTCCTCATCAGGCAGTGCCCTCCAGTCCCCTCATCATCCTCGTTGCCCTCCGCTGGACCCTCTCCAGCAGATCCCTGTTCCACATCAACTGGGGAGCCCAAAACTGAACACAGTATTCAAGATGAGGTCTCACCAGGGCAGAGAAGAGGAGGAGGACAACCTCCCTTGATCTGCTGGACACACTCTTCCTAATACACCCCACATGTGGATGGCATCCTCCTGGGTGCATCTGAACGTGCAGCTTTGGGTAACTACTTGCCGTAACACTTTGACCCAAGCTGCTGGTTGTCTGCACTGCCCTCTCTGGAGAAGCTTCCTCTTTGGCCAGGGAAACTGGGGCTTGGGGAGAAGGAAAGGGGCAGGACAGGCTGTTCTTACGCTTAGTCTTTACCAGCTACTTGGGCACTATTATGCTGAGGTGTTTTGTTGAAGTGACTCAAGCACAAGCTGAGTAGAGCTGCCAGACCCCAAAAGCACAGAGTGACTTTAGTGACTGGACTGCCTCAGCCTTTGACATAGTCAGGTCCAGGGCATGACTTCAAACAGCAAAGCAGGATCTGATAGAGTCATAGAATCATAGAATCAACCAGGTTGGAAGAGACCTCCAAGCTCAGCCAGTCCAACCTAGCACCCAGCCCTAGACAATCAACCAGACCATGGCACTAAGTGCCTCATCCAGGCTTTTCTTGAACAACTCCAGGCACAGCAACTCCACCACCTCCCTGGGCAGCCCATTCCAATGCCAATCACTCTCTCTGACAACAACTTCCTCCTAACAGCCAGCCTAGACCTCCCCTGGCACAACTTGAGACTGTGTCCCCTTGTTCCATTGCCTTGAGCCTCCTCTTCTCCAGGCTGCACACCCCCAGCTCCCTCAGCCTCTCCTCCAGGCCTCTCCCCAGCCTTGCTGCCCTTCTCTGGATACCTTCCAGCACCTCAACATCTCTCTTGAATTGAGGAGCCCAGAACTGGACACAGCACTCAAGGGGTGGCCTCAGCAGTGCTGAGCACAGGGGCAGAAGAACCTCCCTTGTCCTGCTGCCCACACTGCTCCTGAGCCAGCCCAGGATGCCATTGGCTCTGCTGCCCACCTGGGCACCGCTGCCTCATCTTCAGCTACTCTCTACCAGCACCCCCAGCTCCCTCTCTGCCTGGCTGCTCTCAGCCACTCTGCCCCCAGCCTGTAGTGCTGCTTGGGGTTGTTGTGGCCAAAGTGCAGAACCCTGCACTTGGCCTTGTTCAGCCGCATCCCATTGGCCTCTGCCCACCCATCCAGCCTGGCCAGGTCCCTCTGCAGGGCTCTCCTACCCTCCAACAGATCAACTCCAGGTCTACAGGTTCAATTTAGCTCGGTCAAACTGAACCTGGTGGACTTAAAGTTCTGTTAACTAAGAGAATTCCAAGCTCCAATGACTTGTCATAAGAAATCAGTTCTGTCTTCAGCATCCAGCATGGCCTGTCTGGAGGAGAGGTGGAGAGAGGCTGTGCTGGGGAGAACTCGTGTGAGAGTTCATGTTCGATGGGACACGTCGTGCTGACTGACGCCTCGCATGTTCGAGTGTGGTGGGAATGGAAGGGTCTTTGGGGACAGAGCAGACTTCTGCTCCAACATCAAGTGCCCTGAGATGTTTACTTGTCCTTTGAGAATGTGACAGTTCCCATGAGAACTTCTTCAAGAAACCCAGGCTGCAAGGATCCTGGTGTCCCTGTGGATGGAGAGTGAAGAAAGGAAGGAGACCAGGGTGAAAGCTGCATGAGCAACAGGACAGTCAGTAGCACAGCCTTCTACACGTGCTCGAGCTGTTCACCTTCAGCTGGCAGTCTCCATGGGGGATGAGTATTTACTTACCCATCACCACCTTAGCTACCACTTATCCCATCCAGGGCCAAAGTGATGTAACCAGGTAGAGTCATAGAATCATAGAAACAAGCAGGTTGGAAGAGACCTGCAAGATCATCCAGTCCAAAATACCATCCAGCTCTGTCCAATCAACCAGACCATGGCACTAAGTGCCTCATCCAGGCTTTGCTTCAACAGCCCCAGGGACGGTGACTCCACCACCTCCCTGGGCAGCCCATTCCAATGCCAATCACTCTCTCTGACAACAACTTCCTCCTAACATCCAGCCTAGACCTCCCCTGGCACAGCTTGAGACTGTGTCCCTTTGTCCTGTTGCTGCTTGCCTGGCAGAAGAGCCCAACCCCACCTGGCTGCAGCCTCCCTTCAGGTAGTTGCAGACATCAATGAGGTCACTCCTGAGCAAAACAACCCCAGGCTGCACACTCCCAGCTCCCTCAGCCTCTCCTCACAGGGCTGTGCTCCAGGCCCCTCCTCAGCCTTGTTGCCCTTCTCTGGACACCTTCCAGCACCTCAACGTTTCTCTTGAATTGAGGAGCCCAGAACTGGACACAGCACTCAAGGGGTGGCCTCAGCAGTGCTGAGCACAGGGGCAGAATAACCTCCCTTGTCCTACTGGCCACACTGCTCCTGATACAGGCCAGGATGTCATTGGTAGTGCCACATGGGAGCAGGCTGAACTGTTTCTAGCCAAGGCACCCTTGGAGCTACTGCTGCCATCTCCTGAGCCAAAGCACAGTCCCTCCCCTGAAAATTACTTCTTGTCCTGAAACAAAGCAAAGGTGAGAGCTCTCCATCAAAGGCACAAAGCTTTTGACTAGCCTTCACTTGCAGGTTTTCTGAATTCAGTGGTGGAAAAATCTGTGCTCTCCCCTTCTAGGGTCATTGCCAACCTGAGAAGAAGTACAGCTCTTGGGATGGGGTGCATGAAGTGGTGACCAAACCTGTTGTATTGCCATAGTTGTCTACAATCAGAGTAGTGGTCAGGACTGAAAGAAGGGTAAAGCAAGCAGTTCTTGCCAGTTAAATACACAGGCAAACACTGGGAATGACCAGCAGCAGAGGCAGGAGGGATTAACTATTTCCAGCCAGCTGCAGTGTGGGCACTGCACTTCCTTAAACCAACCCTAGCCACCAAACCTAGGCATCCTCCACAGAAAAGGGGTGAGCAGCATCCCCACAGAGGACTCTGGCTCTCAGGATCCCACAGCCCAGGCTCTGGGCAGCAGGGCAGGGGTACCAGAATGGGGGCAGCTTGCCAGGACATGCCCCAACTCTGCCGAAGTCTGAGGCTGCTGTTTCCTACACCTCCTAAACCTGAAGACTGTTGATCTGGTCACAAGTGCAGTGAGGTAGGAAGAATCCCTCTGTAGTTGCCCTCTGTGCCACACATTTGCAGCTGTGTCCAGAGTGTGGCACTAGCAAAAGGAGTGTTTGATTGCTCTGCCAAGAGGAGGAGGCATTAGGTTGCTCCCAGCACCACCAACCCAGGGTACAGATGAGCCTCCCCACGTCTGTCATGGAGACTCTGTCTCTATGGGCTGTGCTGTCCCATAGGATCTCTCTGACCCAGCTTAGTACTGTGGAAGCCACCTGCAATGAGTACCTCCAAGGACCACCTGGCCAAGCTAACTTGCTGTTCACAGTGGTGTTGGGGGAAGAAGAAGGAAGGGCTTTGCCCAGAACAATGGTTTGGGTTGGGGGGTACCTTAAAGATCACTTAGTTCCAAGCCTTGCTGTCAGGGGCAGGGGCATCTTCCACCAGCCCAGGTTGCTCAAGGCCCCATCCAACCTGGCCTCGAACACCTCCAGTGATGGGGCACCCACAGCACCCTGGGCAACCTGTTCTAGTGCCTCACCACCCTCACTGGAAAGGATTTCTTCCTAATCTTCACTCTAAACTTCTCCTTTTTCATCTTAAAGCCATTGCCCCTTATCCTATCACAACAAGGCTTTGTCAAAAGTCTCTCCCCAGCTTTCTTTCAGGTCCCTTTCAGGTCCCAGAAGGTCTCCCCAGGCTGTAAGGTCTCCCTNTCCTTTTTCATCTTAAAGCCATTGCCCCTTATCCTATCACAACAAGGCTTTGTCAAAAGTCTCTCCCCAGCTTTCTTTCAGGTCCCAGAAGGTCCCAGAAGGTCTCCCCAGGCTGTAAGGTCTCCCTAGAGCCTTCTCCAAACTGAACAGCCCCAACTCTCACAGCCTATCCCCTGAGGGGAGGTGCTGCAGCCCTCAGATCATCTTCATGGTCTCCTCTGGACTGGCTGCAGCAGCTCAATGCCCTGTTTGTGCTTGGGACCTGAGAACTGACCCAGGTCAGGTGTCACAAGAGCTGTTTTTGATGCAGCCCAGGACACAGATGGCCTTCTGGGCTGTCCATAGCTTTTAGTAGCTTTAAGTACCTGCCTGTGCTTTGGAGCTTGAGCAGCCCCCCCTTATTCTAATCCCCTGCTGTGAAATGCTCCCCTTCCCTGTGAGCTTTCAGCCAGAGCTGGATTTGGTGTGTGCCCTGCGCTCCATCCCCAGCACACCCCTGCTGCTCTCCATCCTGTCCAGTAAATCAGCATCCTGCCACCAGCTCCAGCAAAGAGCTCTGATGCCACGAAGCCATGGCAGGAGCCAAAGGAAGGATCAATACCCCAGGATTAGCTTGTAAACACTGGGCCAGCTTGTCTTGAAGCCCCATGTGGGCACCAGGCGAGCCAGACGGACAGTTGCACAAAATCAAGGGCTCTTTTCATCTTGTTCTTCCCCCCCACCCCCGAGGTAGATCTGCTTGAGATTGAAGGTTTCCCTCAGCATTCCTCTTGCTTTAATTGCTGCAATTTTTTTTCTCCCTGGATTTGTTCTGCAGGTGGTAAATTCATCAGCCTGAAGGAGGTAGACTGATATCAGACCATGATAATAACTGCTACATGACAAGTAGGGAATGAAGTCACTCACTGGAAAATAGGCCACAGTGGAAGGCTGCTGCTTCCTGAAAGCTTTCTATCCTCTTAAGTGCACTCTGGTTCCTCTTGTGCAAGATGTTCCTGCTTCACTAAGCTTTGCACAGCTCTGCCCTATTTCAGCCAGCTAAAGTGACAGTGAGCTGGCACCTAGGCTCAGCCTCACTGACCACTTGCCCCCACCTTTTCCCTGGTTTGGAGACATTCTATCAGAGGCCAAATGACAACAAGGCTGGTGAGGGGGCTGGAGCACAGCCCTGTGAGGGGAGGCTGAGGGAGCTGGGGGGGTGCAGCCTGCAGAAGAGGAGGCTCAGGGCAGAGCTCATTGCTGTCTGCAGCTCCCTGGCGGGAGGCTGTAGCCAGGTGGGGATGGTCTCTTCTGCAGACCAGTGACAGAACAAGAAGACACATAGAATCATAGAATCAACCAGCTTGGAAGAGATCTCTAAGCTCATAGAACCAAGCAGGTTGGAAGAGACCTGCAAGCTCATCCAGTCCAACCTAGCACCCAGCCCTGGCCAATCAACCAGACCATGGCACTAAGTGCCCCAGCCAGGCTTGGCTTCAACACCTCCAGGCACAGCCACTCCACCACCTCCCTGGGCAGCCCATTCCAATGCCAATCACTCTCTCTGCCAACAACTTCCTCCTAACATCCAGCCTAGACCTGCCCTGGCACAGCTTGAGGCTGTGTCCCCTTGTTCTGTTGCTGGTTGCCTGGCAGCAGAGCCCAACCCCACCTGGCTACAGCCTCCCTTCAGGGAGCTGCAGACAGCAATGAGCTCTGCCCTGAGCCTCCTCTTCTGCAGGCTGCACACCCCCAGCTCCCTCAGCCTCTCCTCACAGGGCTGTGCTCCAGGCCCCTCCCCAGCCTTGCTGCCCTTCTCTGGACACCTTCCAGCACCTCAACATCTCTCTTGAATTGAGGAGCCCAGAACTGGACACAGCACTCAAGGTGTGGCCTGAGCAGTGCTGAGCACAGGGGCAGAAGAACCTCCCTTGTCCTGCTGCCCACACTGCTCCTGAGCCAGCCCAGGATGCCATTGGCTCTGCTGCCCACCTGGGCACTGCTGCCTCATCTTCAGCTACTCTCTACCAGCACCCCCAGCTCCCTCTCTGCTTGGCTGCTCTCAGCCACTCTGTCCCCAGCCTGTAGTGCTGCTTGGGGTTGTTGTGGCCAAAGTGTAGAACCCTGCACTTGGCCTTGTTCAATCTCATCCCATTGGCCTCTGTCCACCCATCCAGCCTGGCCAGGTCCCTCTGCAGGGCTCTCCTACCCTCCAACAGCTCCACAGCTGCTCCTAGCTTGCTGTCATCTGCAAACTCACTGCTGCTGGACTCAATCCTCTGGTCCAGATCTTCAGTAAAGATATTGAACAGATCCAGGTCCATGTGCCACATGTGGCACAGGCCATTCAGTGATGCAATGGGAAGGTTCTTTCCAGTGTCCCTTAGCTATCTTCCAAGCAACTGTCACCAAGAGGGGGACTGCTGGATCCTCCTGCCTTCAGCAGTCCCCATTTCTGTCCACATCGAGCAGCCTGTGGGGAGAGCAGACTTGCTCCTTCCCTCCCACAGAAGGACATTTGTTATTCAGAACAAAATATTATGTTGCCACGTTATTTAATCAAGTCAAAATTCATAGGCAGCATCTGTGCAGAAGATAAAATGTTTTGGGACAGTTTAGTCCTTTTCTTATCTGAGTGATTAAGGTTATGTAAAGACTTTTCTTCTAAACACAGAGATGGAGTTTCATAAGCGAAGGACCAAAATAGTGCCAAGTAGGCAACCATCTCCCCCTGATCACACTGGATTAGAACAATTAATCTGTGGGCATTAGTGACCAGCAGGGTTGTGCCTAGAGGATAGGATATATATTTATTATTTCATATCTGATTTCCCCCCAAGAGGCAGAGGTTCTGCTTTTCATGGTTGTCTGTAAATGGGGTTGTAGGAATAGGAAAACTACTGAGGGCTGCTGGTTAGAGAGGGGAGAGCTGGCAAAGGGAGGATGAGAGCTCTGCTCCTTATGTCTTCTGGGAACAATGCAATAGGGAATTGCCCACTGGATGAGCACAGAGTGGTGTAGGACCTCAGCCAGGATCTGCTGGGGTTGGTGGGAGGGTAGCAAATGTATCATAGAATCATAGAATCAGAGAATCAACCAGCTTGGAAGAGACCTCCAAGATCATCCAGGACAACCTAGCACCCACCCAGCCCTGGCCAATCAACCAGACCATGGCACTAAGTGCCCCAGCCAGGCTTGGCTTCAACACCTCCAGGCACGGCGACTCCACCACCTCCCTGGGCAGCCCATTCCAATGCCAATCACTCTCTCTGACAACAACTTCCTCCTAACATCCAGCCTAGACCTCCCCTGGCACAGCTTGAGGCTGTGTCCCCTTGTTCTGTTGCTGCTTGGCCTGGCAGAAGAGANCCACACTGCTCCTGAGCCAGCCCAGGATGCCATTGGCTCTGCTGCCCACCTGGGCACTGCTGCCTCATCTTCAGCTCCTCTCTACCAGCACCCCCAGCTCCCTCTCTGCCTGGCTGCTCTCAGCCACTCTGCCCCCAGCCTGTAGTGCTGCTTGGGGTTGTTGTGGCCAAAGTGCAGAACTCTGCACTTGGCCTTGTTCAGTCTCATCCCATTGGCCTCTGCCCACCCATCCAGCCTGGCCAGGTCCCTCTGCAGGGCTCTCCTACCCTCCAACAGCTCCACAGCTGCTCCTAGCTTGGTGTCATCTGCAAACTTACTGATGCTGGACTCAATCCCCTGGTCCAGATCATCAATAAAGACATTGAACAGGACTGTGCCCAGCACTGATCCCTGGGGCACACCACTAGTGATAGCTGCCAACTGGATGTGGCACCATTCACCACCACTCTCTGGGCCTGGCCCTTGTGGCCAAGAAGGCAAATAGTGTCCTAGGGTGCATCAGGAGCAGTGTGCCCATCAGGTCTGCTATGTCTGGAGTACTGTGTCTGGTGTGTTCCCCAGTTCAAGAGAGACAGGGAATTACAGGAGAGCATTCAGCAGAGACTACAAAGGTGCTGAGGGGAATGGAGCATCTCTCTCACATTGAAAGGCTGAGAGCCCTGGGAGCATTTAGCTGGGAGAAGACTGAGAAGGGATCTGTCACTGCTTGTCAAAGGGTAGGTGTCAAGAAGGTGGGGACAGACTCTTTTCAGTGGTTCCCACTGACAGGACAAATGACAATGGGCACAAACTAGAACGTGGCAAGTTCCACCTGGACACTTGAGGGTGCTGGAGCACTGGACCAGGCTGCCCAGAGAGGCTGTGGAGTCTTCTTCCCTGGAGATACTAAAAAATCCACCTGGATGAGATCCTGGGCCACGTGCTGTGGGTGACCCTGCTTTAGCAGGGACACTGGACCAGATGCTCCCTGGAGGCCCCTTCCAAACCCTACCATTCTGTGAAATATCTACCACTCTAAGCAGTCCTAAAGCACTTTCCAGGCACTCCTAACACAGGAGGAAATCAAAGATCAGAAATATGGAATCTGGAGTTCCTATCCTTGGGCTCCTGGTCAGTTCCTTCAGCAGCACCATGTAAATACTCCTTTCACTAAGCAAAGCCCTTGAAGAAGGGAAAGTCTCTGACAAATGTCCTTTGCTCTGGGTTTTGGAGCATCAGTCAGGGTTGGAAGGCACCACAAGGATCAGCCAGTTCCAACCCCCTACCATGGGCAGGGACACCCTACCCTAGAGCAGGCTGCCCACAGCCTCATCCAGCCTGGCCTTAAACACCTCCAGCCATGGGGCCTCAACCACCTCCCTGGGCAACCCATTCCAGCCTCTCACCACTCTCATGCTCAACAACTTCCTCCTCACAGCCACTCTGACTCTCCCACCTCCAGCTTCGCTCCATCTCCCCCAGTCCTGTCACTCCCTCACAGCCTAAAAAGTCCCTCCCCAGCTTTTTTGTAGCCCCCTTCAGATCCTGGAAGGCCACAAGAAGGTCACCTGGGAGCCTCCTCTTCTGCAGCCTGCACAGCCCCAACTCTTTCAGTCTGTGCTCACAGCAGAGCTGCTGCAGCCCTCTCAGCATCCTCCTGGCCCTTCTCTGGACACTCTCCAGCATCTCCACATCCCTCTTGTCCCAGGGGCTCCAGAACTGGATGCAGTACTCCAGGTGGGGTCTCAGCAGAGCACAGCAGAGGAGGAGAATCACCTCCCTGGCCCTGCTGGCCACACTTCTGCTGCTGCAGCCCAGGCTCTGCTTGGCTTTCTGGGCTGCAAGTGCACACTGCTGGCTCCTGTTGAGCTTCTCCTCCAGCAGCACCCCCAAGTCCCTCTGCTCAGGGCTGCTCTCCAGCCACTCACTGCCCAGCCTGGAGTTGTGCTTGGCATTGCCTCGACCCAGCTGCAGGACCTTGCCCTTGGTCTTGTTGAACCTCCTGAGCTTGGCTTGTGCCCACCTCTGCAGCCTGTCCAGGTCCCTCTGGATGGATCCTTGCCCTCCAGCATGAATAGGTGCTGAATGTTTCTTGCTTTTCTTGCTGCAAAGCAGCTGCATTTCCCCCCACTTTATAAATGAAGACACAGAAGCCTGGCCTAAAGCAGCATCTTCTTAACCCCATTACAGGTCAGTTGGCTCCAACACTGCTCCTACCACTCTGCCAGTTAAAGGTTGACATAGGTGGATTTAGCTCTTGTGGGCTAATTTGTGTGGGTAAACAACTAATTACAGCTCTGGTTCTTCCCACACCTTCACAGACCTGACAGCAACTGCCAGAAGGTCCAAAGCAAGGGGAGGAAGAACCACACAGGTAGACAATGAAGTTTCCTCCATGTACCTGCTCCAAAGCTTTCACCTGACAATTGTATTGTTTATTCACCACTTCTTGTAGTTGAAAGAGAGAACAAACCTTTCTTTTTCCTGCCCTTCTTCTCGTGCTTCCTAAATGTGGAGATGACTCTAAATGGTGTCTAAATCCTGAGTGGGAGTCCTGGCACTGCAAGCTGAGATACTAGAAAGGCCCAGTGGAATTTGCTGCTGCTTTTCTTTTCTGCAGCTTTATGAAATGAACAAGCCATGTTCTCTCTTCCCTGTGCAGGGCAGAGAGCTGCAGATTGCAGCAGAAAGTGGAGTCTTACGTGATCAGCTTGGATAGGAACATGGAAATGAGTCTGGCCGGTGATGGGGAGTGAGACCGAAGCTCAGCAGCCCTTGCTTATACATACTTAACTTTGCCTATCTGGTGCAGAAGGTGAATTGCAGGTCACAGCAAAGATAGGAATCAGAAAGGTTTAAGCTGAATTTCCAAAGTGCATCTGTTGGGGCTGTCTTTGGCAGGACAAGCTTGTCACCTTCAGCTGTCATTTTTTTAAGCAGGGGGATATTTGCAACACAGAGGCTATGCAAAGTTCACACTGCTACCTTCAGACATTGTCTGTGCTCCCCTCCTTAGCATCCTCCTCCACCATCAGAGCAGAACCAGCAGTTTGCTGCTTGCAGAATCTTGCCCACTTGGGACTGGAACAAATTGTTCCCCAGACTCTGCTGATCATGGAGGCTGCCCTGGTGACCTCATTGCTGTCTACAACTACCTGAAGGGAGGCTGTAGCCAGGTGGGGTTGGGCTCTTCTGCCAGGCACCCAGCAACAGAACACCGGGACAGAGTCTCAAGCTGTGCCAGGGCAGGTCTAGGCTGGATGTTAGGAGGAAGTTGTTGTCAGAGAGTGATTGGCATTGGAATGGGCTGCCCAGGGAGGTGGTGGAGTCGCTGTGCCTGGAGGTGTTCAAGCAAAGCCTGGATTGGCTTAGTGCCATGGTCTGGTTGATTGGCCAGGGCTGGGTGCTAGGTTGGACTGGATGATCTTGGAGGTCTCTTCCAACCTGCTTGATTCTATGATTCTCTGATATATTTGCTACCCTCCCACCAACCCCAGCAGATCCTGGCTGAGGTCCTACACCACTCTGTGCTCATCCAGTGGGCAATTCCCAATTGCATTGTTCCCAGAAGACATAAACAAAAAGAGCAGAGCTCTCATCCTCCCTTTGCTAACTCTCCCCTCCCTGACCAGCAGCCCTTTGGTAGTTTCCCAAGTCCCACAACCCCCTTTGCCAAAAGACAAGAGGTCTCTTCCAACCTGGCTGATTCTATGCTTCTATGCTGTACATAATTGCATTCAATCAGGTAAACCCAACTCCGTAAGCTCATGACAAGGTGATCCAAACTTCCCTCTCTCAGCCCAGCTATGCACTCCTGGGCACTTCTTCAGTGCTGTGTAAAACATTTGTAAGCCTTCCTTTGGCTCGTTGTCTCGCATGAAAACCTGGGCTGCGCCAGCCTTCTCAGCCCGTGCTTTAACAAGGAGCGACAGAGCAGTGCAGCGTTGGAGTTGCACAGCTGAGGCACAGCTGAGGCGCAGCTGAAACACGCCCGAGAGTTAGAGCCAGAGCAGGGCTCTCAGTACCTATGGACCGTCCTTGCGCTGCCCATTCTCTGCCTGGCAGCGCCCTCTGCTGGCTGCACCCTGCTGAGCTCACCGCAGTTCCTTGGTGTCAGAGCAGCAGCAAGCCACAGGCAGAGAGCCCTCTGGAATGGGTTTGAGTGGTGTTAGTCTCTCCTGCTTTCCTGCAGTTCACTTTGAAGGAGTTTGAACATCACTGCGTGGTCAAGTGCTGGTCAAAGTCACAGCACACAGTTATTCGGTACCCGCGAGCTGATGGGTGCAGCTCCCAACAGCCAGGAGGTGGCACAGACCCCCGTGAAGACTGGCAAAAGTGCTGTTCTGTGTTGCTGGAGCAGCAGCAGGTAAAGCCTGCACTGCCCTGGTGAGGGCCGACTGAACATGGTTGTGACCTCAGACACGTCCCAACCTTTTTGCTTGTTTGTCTGAACACAGGTGAGGGAGAACCTTTTAGCAAACCCTGTGCATATTAGGACCAGAACCCAAGTGTTCAGTTGGCTGCGCCTCATAGCAACACAGGCTGAGAGCTGAGAAGGAATCAGCAGCTCAGCAGCCCAGGAACGTTGGGCAGAGCTGGGGCAACCACCATCAGCACCCATCTGGCAGGGCTCTGTAAGTGACCTCCTCCAAAGTCATCCTATCCCTTGCCCTCTGCAACAGAATCACAGAATCACTGAAGCTGGAAAAGCCCTCTGAGATCATCAGGTCCAGCCTATAAGCTAACCCCACAAAATCAGCTAACCCATGCCACCAAGTGCCACATCCAAGCTTTTCTTAAAGACCTCCAGGGATGGTGACTTCACCACTTCCCTGGCCAGTCCATTCCAGGGCCTAATCAACCCCACTGTGAGGAAGTGCTTCCTAACATCCAACCTAAACCTTCCTTGCTGCAGTGTGAGTCAGGTCTTCACTGGATTTAACACAGTGCAGCTGGTTCCAGGCCTTGTTTGCATTTTAAAGAACAAGGCTTTTACTACAAATCCCATGTGGGACTTACCTGTGTCCTGGGCTAATGCTCCCCTCTGAAGGTGAAATGGTGAAGTTGAGACACAATTTCCTGTCTAATTAGTTCCCTGGTGATGGTTGCAGACTTTCATGACCTTGCCTTAAGAATGCAGACATCTGCATTTGTGGGCAGTGAGGAGGTGTTTAGCTACTTTCCCAAGCATGGCCAGCAGCGAAGGCCAGGAGGATGAAGAGGACCTGACCTGCTCAAAAGGCAGTGGTGGGTGTCAGGAGCATCTAGGAGCAACTTGGTCTGACAACTGCTTGGAGATCAGCAGGTGCATTGGGGCAGGACAAAACTCAAGTCACCTCAGGGCTCCACTCAGATCCTCTGAAACAGAGGCCATGGATAACTCTGGGAGGCCCTGTCTGCCATCTGAACACCTTTCCCCACCCAGGGGCACCTTGGCTTGTCTGTTTCACCCAAATTAATAACCAGGCTTCATTTATGAGATTAGCTCTGTGCATCTTGGAGCATCTACCAAAGAGTGTGACCCTCCCTCACCTCAGCACAAGGGAAACTGATTAAAGAATACTTTCAAAGCTTATCAACAGCTGAAAATGGAGCTAGGCTCTTTTCAGTAGTGCCCAACAACAGGACAAGGGGCAATGGACACAAACTGGAACACAAGAGGTTTCATTGAAAGGTAAAGAAAAACCTTCCTGGGAAGCTGCTGGAGCACTGGAGCAAGTTGCCCAGAGAGGCTGTGGAGTCTCCTTCTCTGCAGGTACTCAAAACCTGGATGTGATCCTGGGCAGACTGCTGTTGATCACTCTGCTTTAACAGGAGAGGCTGGACTAGATAATCTCCAGAGGCTGACTCCAACGCCCACCATTCTGTGATGAAAGCCTCTTAGCAAAGATCCACAGGCACAACTCTCCAAAGCTTACATGTTGCAGGCACTTGAAGCAGCCCCAAGAACACCTCGGCATGTTCATCTTGCTCCAGGTCAGGAGCCTCTTTCAAGCACAAGACAGACTCAGAAAACTGCAGTTTAACTCCTGGATGCAGTTTGAGAAGAATGATTTACTGTGTAGAGTTCTGGAGCACACAACACAAGGACATGGAACTGTTGGAGCCAGTCCAGAGGAAGCCACCAGGACGCTCAGAGGGCTGCAGCAGCTCTGCTATGAGGACAGGCTGAGAGAGTTGGGGCTGTGCAGCCTGGAGAAGAGAAGGCTTCCAGGAGACCTTATAGTGGCCTTCCAGTATCTGAATGGGGCTAGAGGAAGCTGGGGAGGGACTATTGGCAAGGTCTTGTAATGACAGGAGGAGGAGGAATGGGTTTAAACTGGCAGAGGGGAGACTGAAACTAGATGTTAGGAAAAGGTTCTTTGCAGTGAGGGTGGTGAGACACTGGCACAGGTTGCCCAGGGAGGTTGTGGAGCACAGAATCACCCAATGTGATGTTTGATCACATTGAGTGATTCTGTGCTCCACAACCTCCCTGGAGGTATTCAAGGCCAGGCTGGATGAGGCCTTGAGTGACTTGATCTAGTGGAAGGTGTCCCTGCCTATGGCAGGAGGTTGGAACTGGATGAGCTTTGAGGTCCCTTCCAACCTTAACCATTCTCTGATTCAAAGTGGTGACCTTCTGTCACACCAGGATGAATTCATCCACCCAAGCCCAGCAAAACAGAACAAAATCAGCAGCCAAGTGACTTACAGGCATAATGAAACCCTCCCATTCTGTGCCTTTGGCTACCCCTCCCTCTCCAATGCCCCCCAGTCCACCTGCTCCTGCTGAATTTTAGCTAAAACTTAAGGAAATTCCTGGTGAACCTCCAGTGTTTGCCTGCCAGTCTGGAGAAGGTATCAGCTACTAGCACAGAGAAGGCAGCTTCCAGTCACATGAATCAGTTGATGTTTTCAAGCATCCTCTTCTGCATTCCTGGTTTATAAATCCTTTCCTTGCTAAGGATCAGAGCAGCTTATGCAAGACTAACACAGCTGAAGCTTCCAGAGGAGGTTATGCATCTGACAGAGCCAACCTTGGCAGATGCCTCAGTTACACCAGGGCTGAAGAAAGGTGGGGACCAGGCCTCAGATTAGTTATCAGGGACAAACATGCAAGGGTGGGAAGGTAACTTGCAACCTGCAGCTACACTGCTCAGGTTCTTCCCCTTGAAACATAAGCTCAGCTTCTCTGCATTGGAAAGTTGGGGAATTTTGTTAGGGTATCAGGTAAGAGCCTCTGAAAAACATCCAGTTTATTTCATAGCTAAGGCTCTGTGATTCAGAGGTTATTTATTATTTAGGCTCAAGCTCCTAGGTCATCATTTGGTTTCACCACTCAGCATTGTCTGCAGCCAGGTTTTCAAAGGAGCTCTTGCAAATATACAGACTAGGCCAGGGCAATGACTTCCAGCTCAGCTTACTCTGCAGCCATGCAGCAGAAACTGAGCCCTGAGGGAGTCACTCCTGGGAGCCAGCTGCAGACACACAGCAGGGAGAGGTCGTGGCTCTAAGCCATGCCTGCTGCCAGGGCTCCTCAAAGCTGCTCTTCCAGATGAGGACATCCATCATAGCAGATCTCCAGTCAGGCACCCCCAGCACAGTGGTGAGTTCATTTGCTAACCTGTCTTCAAATGAGTGTTTTAAACCCAAGGAAAAGCTTGGAGCAGAATTCTTCCCTAGCCCCTGGAGGCTTCTTGTGCAGGCATAGAAAGCCTTGATAGCAGTACCCTCAAGGGCTGGAGAACATCTGAGAAGGCTGAGATAAAATGACATGGAAGAAAACAGGACCTCACCTCTCCACTTCTCAGTGGGATGAGTAAAACACAAGTAGCTGTGAGGTCTCTTCTAACTGGTCCAAGTCAAGCAAGGTTTAGTCCTCCTCAGACACCAAGGTGCCATTCCCACCTCTGGCTGCAGCAAGGCACTTTGACAGCACACAGGTTTGAATTTCTTCAGGTCTCTCAGAAGTTAAAAGGCCACCTGGTTCCCCTCCCACCTGCTGAGGGCAGTCTGGTTTCAGTCCTTGCTGGCAAAAAACATTTAATGAACTGCCCCTGACAATGTTCTTGCACTCCACACCCCCTCAGCCAAACCAACCAAGAACCGCAACAGGATTTTCCACTTCCTCTCTGTTGTCCTGGATGCAAACACTCCCAATCCTGCAGAAACAGGTAATAAACACCTGCAGAAAGCAAACACCGAAAGACAGCATTGAACCCATCTCTTAAGGTAGCCCAAGCTCGAAGCACTGTGCAGAGGTGAAAGGAGGACTGATGCCTTGAGCACCTCTTCACAAACACAAGGCCAAGCAGCCAGTACCATCTTACACAAGAGTCCAAGGTGATCTGAATTCAAAGGGCAGGGTGTATGGTCCCTGCCTTCTTCAGGGGCTGTAATAAATGTGTGTAGCAACAACAGCCATCAGCAGGATGGAGAAAAAGCAAAAGCTTTAAAAAAAAACACCCAAACAAAAGCCATTTCAGAAGAAAGCACAAGGCTGCACCAACACAGAGAAGCAGGCAAATATAAGGGCGTCTTTATTCGTAACACCTCCAGCTTGGACTGCAATGATTTCAGTTTTCAAAGTTAAATTCAGGCAAATTGAGGAGAAA
The DNA here is from genome assembly GCA_013400475.1 of Tricholaema leucomelas. Lineage (NCBI taxonomy): Eukaryota > Metazoa > Chordata > Aves > Piciformes > Lybiidae > Tricholaema lacrymosa > Tricholaema leucomelas. The sequence continues at coordinate 67,635 of WAAF01010431.1, read as the reverse complement.
AAAAGGAAAACCAAAACAAAACCAAACAAATAGTCCCTGTGTGCACAAACAATGCAGCTTTGAATAGTACATGACCAGTTTATTTCATATTAACATGAACAGTAAAAAGTGGACATCTGATGGGATTTTACTTCAGGTCCTTTTGTTTATTCCTCTATTGTGTCCTTTTTGCCAGTCTCTTGTCCCTCAAACTGTGGATACTTTGCCTCAACGTCAGCCCAAGTGAGATAACCGTTTGCCAGGTCACGAATGATGGCAGGAAGTTCAGAGATCTGCAAGACACAAAGGCACATGAAAGAAAGTCGTCAGAACTGAGGTGCTCTGCTACATACTTGGGGAACATGGATAATGTAAACATCAGCAACAGAACAGCTGCAAGGTACCTTCCTGCAAGAATATTTTTGGAGTGAAAAAACATCAACTAGGAGGTTGGTCTCTGTCACATAAAGACTGCTTGGTTATTCAGAGTGAGCCATGAAAGAACGGCAGCTGTCACTGGTGGGTCACAGCAAGGTTCATTTCTGGTTATGCTACAACTCATTATGCTACTGTTGTGCTACAGTTCAGATGGTGGCCAAGAGAGCCAATGGCATCCTGGCCTGGCTCAGGAACAGTGTGGCCAGTAGGACAAGGGAGGTTCTTCTGCCCCTGTGCTCAGCACTGCTCAGGCCACACCTTGAGTGCTGTGTCCAGTTCTGGGCTCCTCAATTCAAAAGAGATGTTGAGGTGCTGGAAGGTGTCCAGAGAAGGGCAGCAAGGCTGGGGAGGGGCCTAGAGCAGAGCCCTGTGAGGAGAGGCTGAGGGAGCTGGGGGTGTGTAGCCTGCAGAAGAGGAGGCTCAGGGCAGAGCTCATTGCTGCCTACAACTACCTGAAGGGGCTGTAGCCAGGTGGGGTTGGTCTCTTCTGCCAGGCAACCAGCAACAGAACAAAGGAACACAGTCTCAAGCTGTGCCAGGGGAGGTCTAGGCTGGATGTTAGGAGGAAGTTGTTGGCAGAGAGAGTGATTGGCATTGGAATGGGCTGCCCAGGGAGGTGATGGAGTCGCTGTCCCTGGAAGTGTTGAAGCAAAGCCTGAATGAGGCACTTAGTGCCATGGTCTGGTTGATTGTCCAGGGCTGGGTGCTAGGTTGGACTGGATGATCTTGGAGATCTCTCCCAACCTGGTTGATTCTATGATTATGCTACAGTTTTGGTAGGGAAGGAAAACAATCCACACATCCAGAAGATGCTGCAAGCAAAGATTTACCCAGGTCCTATCTAAGGTAAGAGCAGTACAGAAGAAGCTGCCAGTTGCCTTTCCTTTGCTCCTCACAGCACACTGTCACAGTATGAAGCATCAATAAGAGGAACTAGAAAATTTGCAGTAATTGAATGATCTAACAAATTTTTGTCTCTGCTGCTTGGCAGTGAGAGGTCATCCAGGTGATAGAGAGACAGATGGGTGCCCTGAGGAGCTGGCAATGCCTGCTACACTGAAGCAAACCCACAGCCAGCTCAGTAGCCCGAGGCATTGCTGGTGTCTTGGTACACAGTGGAGCTGGAAGAACTCAGCCTTGCAGATGAGCACTAACTCCCCCTGCTCCAGGAGCCAATCTGTGTTCCTGGGGGAAATCAGGGAGAGAAAGGCATGGCCGAAGTGCGAAGCTGCAGATCCATGTCTCTGAGCAGGTTTTGCTCATAGGCAATGGGACCACCATAGGAAGGCTTTGCCATTCCAGGTTCTCTATTATGGCCACACTAGCCACAGCTCAGGCAGACTTTCTTGTTCACCAGCCTTTGACGCTGCACAGGCAGCAATGGCTGGAAGCAAGATTTGAGGAGTTTTCTCTGAGCTGTGCTTTGACAGTCAACCTGCAGCAGGCAAAAAGCTTCTGCCTTTCAGTGCCTGTGGATTCAGAGGAGCCCTGGCTTTGAAAGCCAGACACAGCCTAGCAAATTATTTACTTAGCAGGCTTCACTCGCAAAGAGGCATTCTGAAGAGTAGTGCAATCAGCACAAGGCATGGCTTTCACGCAAGATCAACACCTCTGCATCCAAGACAAACAAAAGGCTCTCCTCACTTCAGCAGCAGGGCTGCCGTCCTCTGTTTGACCACTATCTCCTCCCTGGGGATTTCTCAGAACAGCTGAGCTGCCTACTAGAGCTGTGGGCAGCTCTCCCATAAATCAGCGTCATCGCCGGAGCAGGACCAGCAGCTAACGCTCTGCCCTGGCCTGCAGCAGACCTGGCTCTGCCAAGCCCCCCCGTTACCTCGGCTCGGATCTGGCGCATGGAGTCGCGGTCTCTCAGGGTGGCGGTGTGAGGGGTCCGGTTGACGGTGTCGAAGTCGATGGTGATGCCGAAGGCCACGCCGATCTCGTCGGTCCTGGCGTAGCGCCGGCCGATGGACCCGGAGGAATCGTCCACCTTGTGAGAGATGCCGTTCCTGGTGAGTGCTTCAGCTGCAGAGAGCAGAGCAGAGGGGATTGCCGGGGCTGTTACACACTCAGAAGGCAACGTGACCCCAGCAGAGGCCTCCCACACCCTCAGACAGCACCACACGTCCTTGTTTCAAGCACCACTACAGACCCTCATTTTCATTTTGACACAGGATTCAATGTTCCAGGCCCTACCAAGACTACAAGCTCAAACCCACTCCACAGGTAGAACACTACCCTCACTCTGCATCACTTGATGCTTACTCAAAGAGTAGTCATCAAGTACTACCTGGCACTACAATCCCAGAACTCCACTGTAACCCAACACCACACCAGCCTTACATGTGTGCAGAGACCTGGGGGTGCTGGTAGAGAGTAGCTGAAGATGAGGCAGCAGTGTGCCCAGGTGGGCAGCAGAGCCAATGGCATCCTGGGCTGGCTCAGGAGCAGTGTGGCCAGCAGGACAAGGGAGGTTCTTCTGCCCCTGTGCTCAGCACTGCTCAGGCCACAGCTTAAGTGCTGTGACCAGTTCTGGGCTCCTCAATTCAAGAGAGATGTTGAGGTGCTGGAAGGTGTCCAGAGAAGGGCAGCAAGGCTGGGGAGGGGCCTGGAGCACAGCCCTGTGAGGAGAGGCTGAGGGAGCTGGGGGTGTGCAGCCTGCAGAACAGGAGGCTCAGGGCAGAGCTCATTGCTGTCTACAACTACCTGAAGGGAGGCTGTAGCCAGGTGGGGTTGGTCTCTTCTGCCAGGCAAGCAGCAACAGAAAAAGGAGACAGAGACCCAAGTCGTGCCAGGGAAGGTCTAGGCTGGATGTTAGGAGGAAGTTGTTGTCAGAGAGAGTGACTGGCATTGGAATGGGCTGCCCAGGGAGGTGGTGGAGTCACTGTGCCTGGAGGTGTTGAAGCCAAGCCTGGCTGGGGCACTTAGTGCCATGGTCTGGTTGACTGGCCAGAGCTGGGTTCTAGGTTGGACTGGATGAGCTTGGAGGTCTCTTCCAACCTGCTTGATTCTATAATTCTATGATTCTGTGTTCAGCACGGGAGGATGAAGTCCTGAGCAGAGCTGATGCCAACCATAAAAAGCACTGTCTGACATACAGTCTCTCTTCCCATCCTTCACATACTGACATTTTGGCCCAACACTTGTGTGCTGGTTTGAGGCTAACTGGAATATTTTAATGAGAAAAATTAGATGCTAGGCTGTGAAAAGAAACAATGGTGACATCTTCTGCACTCATAGGCTTGCTGAGACATATAAAAGCAAGAACACCAACACAGATATCTGTCAGTCAGTGTCTGTGTTTTCTCCCTGGGCTTCTGCTGCTCTGCGTGGATCTCTGTAACCCAACTAACCAACCTGCTTCTAACCCCCTTTGCCGATCCTCCCAGCTCACCTTGCACATAAGGCAGATTCTGGGATAAGAGTGGGGGATGGAAAGAAGGTGGAAGGGTGGTTGGGAGCTGCTCCTGGGGACTCAGGTTTCTGGGAGGGCTGCTGTTTTTCTGTATTACCTTTAACTTGTCTATTTCTGTATATATATTTGTAATATATTGTAAATCTCTGGTTGTATCTTGTGCTAAGCTGTGGATACAAAGTGTCATTCCTTAACTTCCAGCTAACTGAGTCTAGTCTGGGGGAATTAATTGTTTGGGGGAGCAGGTAACTCCCAAACCATCACAACTTGGAGGCTCAGGAGCTCTGAGACCAGTCAAGTAAATCAGCTGGTCAACGAGACTGAAGAGAAAAACAAACCAAAATAAATTCCAACAACCCCCCCAGTGCTCCTGACAGCTTCTCCTGAGCAGTGGGAAAGACTTCTTTTTGACAAAGAAAGAAAAGAAGAACTGCCTTTTACACTGCAAACCAACACGAGGATGGGCAGGGAGTTGTTTTGTCTGGGGCTAGTTTGAAGAGTCTGACAGATACCAACTCAGCTGTTTCAGCTCGGTGGCTCTCCCTTTTCATGTGAGACAGACAAGACCCCAGTGCCATTTTCTCCCCTTCCAGTGCACATGCCCATCAGACCCACAGTGTAAGTACACTTACATAGTTCCTTGACAAAAGGCATGAATTCCTGATTCTGGCTCAGAGGAAGAACAGAGCACTTGAATGGTGCTACAACAGCTGGGAAACTGAAGAACTAAGGAATGAAGGAAAACAAATACAAATAAATACAAGTTAAATGGTTAGGTCAAATTCTTAGGAGGTGAGAATAGGCTCTGACAGAGGTTGGAGGCAGGGTGCTTGTCCCAGGGGAGCAGCTGGCCTTTTGTAACACATGAGCATTCAGGGTTCCAGTAGTTACACCTCAGAGCACTGAAAGAAGATTGATTTTCTCCAGATGTCCTCCACTTCCCCTTCCTTCCTGATGGCCAAATGTCACCTCACACCAAAAAAGGTCTACCAGAGCCCTCCCCAAAGAAAGTGAACCTCATCTGAAAAACAAAGGGTAGAAAGATCATTCCAGATTTAGTTCTATGCATGGTATAAAGGGCAAGGTTCTCACAATCGTCTCACACTCTGATTCCAAGAGAGACTCCACACACAGGAGGAGTGCTCACAGCTCAAAGGTCTTCAGAAGCCTCCAGACACTCTCAAGTAAGTATGCCAGAAGATGGGGAGATGCTCTGTAAGGCTACAGAAGTCATGCAACTGAGATGTACCACAACGTGCAGCAGCCCAGGCTACACAGAAAGTAAATGGGTACAAGAAGGAAGCTAACTCCCATGTTTTAGACTTCATGAGCAGTTTGTGACTTTCTGAAAGTCAACTGCATCCTAATGCTGGGCTCTCGATCTTGTTCCCCCTACTCATAACTGTATCGCATCCTGTGGCAACCAGAGACACTACAAACACAATCTAGCAGTCAGAAACAATGAACAGGAACCAGCATCAAGTTTACAGCCAGCTTCCTGTGGGCCACCAGCAATGGTGCAGACAGAGCATCACAGTTTGGGCACTGGCTGGAGCAGGCCGATGCTCTGTATGTAACACACAGGCTTTGCTCTGCCCTCTGCTGCAGCAAAGTTCCAGGCTAAGCTTTTAGGGATGCTCAGAATCACAGAAAGTTGAATTCCATGGGGGATTAAGGAAACAGTCTATTGTCCATCTCACTGCACAGAACTAAACCAGTGAAGAGATGTTTTCCTCCAAGCGATGCATCACTGCCAAGTGTGAGTCCAGAAGAAGGAATTTTTCTCCCCTTTCCAGGAATAAAGCAAGAGCCTCAGGCACAGACAGCCCCAGAAGGCTCTTCATGCATGTGTAAGTGACACTGTGCTGTCAAAATCAGCAACTCAACAGCTCACCTGGGTTTTCCCACCTCTACTGTGTATTGTGCAGTCTTATTTTAAGACTCCTTCCCCTGGATATTAGGCAAATGCTTGCGGCTGGTTTAAGCCTGGGCCCAGCCCCAGGACCACTCACCGTCCTCTGCTCATCTCCTTCCCGGATGTGGAATGTGTGCTCAAACACTGTGTACATGATCCTCCCGATACCAAATGAGGGCTCAATTACATTTGGGATGATTTCTTCCACTGGAACACAAAAGAACCCATGTCATCATTAGAAAAGAATTCACACACACACACAAAAAGGGCTTACTGAAGCTGCCTTTCTGCTTTGAAGTTCTGATTACATGGAGCTGAGCACAGGGAAATACAAAGTTAAACACTTCTGCTCTAAATACAAATACTGGAAGTAGAGATTTGGGCTTAGTCCATGGGTAGAATGTAGGGAGGCTGTAAATAAGTCAGGGTCCCTTCTCTGGCCCAGACAGCAAACAGCACAGCACAACTTGCACCCATATAGATTAACCCTCTTCTATTTCACAACAGCAAAGCCTCGTTCAGACTGGTCAGTGGGCACAGTCTCCGCTCCATACTAAGCCACAAACTATACCCAGGCATTGTCTAGGACATTAGCATAGACCAAAACTGTGCCAGGGATCATGCCTGCAGCTAGCCAGCCTGGATGAGGGCAGGGTAATGCTCAACCCCTGGCCCACACCAGTTTAATCTACAGACACAGCATCAGTGTCCAGCAGTCCAAGCAGGTACATGGAGCTGCAGATCCAATTCAAGTTCCAGCAAAGTCTCCCTCCACATCCTTAAGTCATTTAGCTGCCTGCTCCAGTGCTGCTCTCTCCCTATTCTCCATCTCCCTGCACTGTGTCACGAGAAAGGGAAAGAAAAAGGATTAGCTAGTTAGTGCCCACACCATGTCTCAGAAGATGTAACATGCACGTTATTGTACACGCGTTTTTCTCTCCAGCCCTTGCCACACATCTGCTGGAGGCTTTCTCCTCCTCCTCCTCCCCTCTGTGAGGAAGGAGCTCAGTGGACAGCTGTGCTCACACAGTGCAGCTTTTTAGAAAAAGCTCAGCTAGCAACTGGAGAAGAAACAACAACTGCAGGCATCAGCTGCCTTTGAGAATCAAGGACAATGCAGCTAACAAAGTTCACATCCAAAGTGTACCCTGGGCTCTTATTTTTGGCGATCAAAACAACAAAGACACAAACCTACCATGTAATGTTTTCTGAAATCTCTTCACAGTGACCATGTCCTTTGTTATTTTAAAAGTCTTCCCTTCAGTTTCAACAGTGAATTCCCTGCAAAGGAAAAAGAAGTCACTTAAAATCTTCAGCAGTAAGTCAATTGTCACACCACAGTGGGGAAGCTGGTGAACACTTTGCATTCACTGAGGAGTCTTTCTTACGAGATGATCCTACTAAAGCCAGAATCTCATTCCCATAATAGATAAACAAATAGTTGCACACTGTGGTTATACATTTATGTGCATACATCAAGATACATGTTGATGGATGACCAGCAATGACTTTGCACAAGGGACAGCATCAAAACGTTTAGGATGATCCACCCTGATGAAGAAGCCGGTTTCAGATGGTGCAAGTTAGGCCAAGTAACCCTTTGGCAACCCTTATCAGAGGTGTCCAACCACACACACGTTGCCAGCTCACCCTTTCTCGTTGAGCAGCTGCTCCATCTCAGTGATGTAGCACTCATCACACACAGACAGGTATTCCATCACCACCTTTGCATCCTTCTTGTAAGCTTTGCCAATGGCTCCCTTATTTGCCTCAAACTGAACAATGTTGACTGTTCTGTACAAGGCAGTTAAGGAGTTTGAGATGACAGAACGCACAGCCTGCTTCTTTTGCTATCATAGAATCACAGAATAAGTCAGGGTTGGAAGGGACCACAAGGATCAGACAGTTCCAACCCCCCTGCCATGGGCACAGACACTCTACCCTAGAGCAGGCTGCACACAGCCTCATCCAGCCTGGCCTTAAGCACCTCCAGCAATGGGGCCTCAACCACCTCCCTGGGCAACCCATTCCAGCCTCTCACCACTCTCATGCTCAACAATTTCCTCCTCACATCTAGGCTGAATCTCCCCACCTCCAGCTTTGCTCTGTTCTCCCTGGTCCTGTCACTCCCTGAGAGCCTAAAAAGCACCTGCCCAGCTTTCTTGTAGGACCCTTCAGATACTGGAAGGCCACAAGAAGGTCGCCACCAGCTATGTCAAAGCTAAATGCTACACCATACAGAGACATGTCCTCTGCTACTGGGTTAAGGAAATTCCCTCTGAGAGGGATGTTTCCTCTTCTGGGAAGACCTTATAGCAGCTTTCCAGTACTTGAAAGGGATCTGTAAGAAAGGTGAGGAGGGACTCTATCAGAGAGTGCAGTGATTAAAAAAAACCCAAGCACAATACTAAGTTCTCTTTGCCCATCTGAGTAAAGTCACTCACATGCTCAATTTGTTGGAAGTAACTTCCCAAAGTCATAGAATCACAGAATGGTTTAGGTTGGAAGGGACATAGGCAGGGACACTTCTCACTAGAACAGGTCACTCAAGGACTCATCCAACCTGGCCTTCAACACCTCCAGGGAGGTTGTGGAGCACAGAATCACCCAATGTGATCTTTGATTCTGTGCTCCACAACCTCCCTGGGCAACCTGTGCCAGTGTCTCACCACCCTCACTGAAAAGAACCCTCTCCTAACATCTGCTTTGAACCTACCCTCTGCCAGTTTAAACCCATTACCCCTTGTCCTGTCATGACAAGACCTTGTCCATAATTTCCCCCCAGCCTTCCTGTAGGCCCCCTTCAGATACTGGAAGGCCACTATAAGGTCTCCTCAAAGCCTTCTCTTCTCCAGGCTGCAGAGCCCCAACTCTTGTAGCCTGTCCTCATAGCAGAGCTGCTGCAGCCCTCTCAGCATCTTTGTGGCCCGCCTCTGGACTGGCTCCAGCAGTTCCATGTCCTTCTGGTGTTGGGGGCTCCAGAACTGCACACAGGACTCCAGGTGGGGTGTGAAGAGAGCAGCCATGCTGGTCTGCAGCTCTAGTTCCCCTGCTATATTCACAGATGTAACTTAAAATGGAGCTGCACAGCCCTTCAAGACATCTGACTGCCAGTTCACTTTTCACTTCAAGAGAATGGTTTATTCTGAAAGGATATAGGTTCTTTGAGAGGCTTCTCAGCTACAAGAGGAACTTTGGTGGCACGGGCATGGCAGGAGAGGTCATAGCAGGAACGATCAGCACAGCCAACGATCTCAATCCAACCCTGAAAAAACAAAAGGGAAAGCTTTCACCAACTCATTTTTTTGTCCACTTAACCATCAAATATGTTTATTCACCTTTAAGCCCTCCCCCTTCTCCCATGACTGTTTTTTCTACATAATTAGTTCTGTTACAATAAGCAGCCCTCACTCACTAGTTGCTCCCTCATTTGGATGATTGTTTGTTTCCAGAGGAAATTATCAGTCATCTAACACAGTGCCTGTGTTCAGGGCTGGGTTTTCCACATGGCTTGGCAGAACACAGCTTGGGGCAGGGACTAGAGCACACAGTCCTATCACTCACATGCTGTAGGCACACAGACACCATGCCTTCAGGGCTTTGCTGCTCTGCAAGCACAGAACAGACAGCAGGCAACTGCAACTAGCCCACCAGAGTGGCCAGAAGCCTGCCTTGCAAGCCACTAAGACACAGCTGACATACAAGGGAAGCATTTCTTTAACCATTTCAAGCTCCCCTCCCTTGCTGTGCTGGCCACCTGGACCATCTGGTCCAACCTCTCTAGGTGACAGTATAGGTTAAATGAGGTGGCCCAGCACCCTGTGAAAGTGCTGTCCAGTGTAGGAGAATCCACTGCTTCACCTGGGAGTTTATTCCAACATCTAACTGTTCTCACTGTGAAAAATGGTCTTCTGGAGTTGAGTGGAAATCTCCCCAGCAGTAACCTGTGCCCATCAGCCCTTGTCTTTTCCATGGGATTCCTTGTAAAAAGAGAGTCTCCATCCTCCTGGTAGCCACCCTTTATGTACTTATAGATGGTAATAAGGTCTCCCTGTGTTTTTAGCACAAAGTATTAGGGTACTACAGCCATTTCTCACAGAACACAGAATATATGTTTATGTAGTAACTTTACAGAACAGACTTTAAGCTATTTAGAATAGAATCAACCAGGTTGGAAGAGACCTCCAAGATCATCCAGTCCAACCTAGCACCCAGCCCTATCCAGTCAACCAGACCATGGCACTAAGTGCCTCATCCAGTCTCTTCCTGAACACCTCCAGGGACGGCGACTCCACCACCTCCCTGGGCAGCCCATTCCAATGCCAATCACTCTCTCTCTGTGAAGAACTTCCTCCTAACATCCAGCCTAGACCTCCTCATCCAGTCTCTTCCTGAACACCTCCAGGGACGGCGACTCCACCACCTCCCTGGGCAGCCCATTCCAATGCCAATCACTCTCTCTGTGAAGAACTTCCTCCTAACATCCAGCCTAGACGTCCCCTGGCACAACTTGAGGCTGTGTCCCCTTGTTCTGTTGCTGCTTGCCTGGCAGCAGAGCCCAACCCCACCTGGCTACAGCCTCCCTTCAGGCAGCTGTAGACAGCAATGAGCTCTGCCCTGAGCCTCCTCCTCTCCAGGCCAAACAAACCCAGCTCCCTCAGCCTCTCCTCACAGGGCTTGTGTTAGAGCAGTTACATTTTACTATGGAGTGCTGCAGGTTGGCATAAACATTTCTGGTCAGTTAAGTGACAAACCAAAGCACAAGTTTAGCTCACAAGATGGTTTTGTCATGCCCCTGCAATTTGTGCCTTCACCTCTGGGTCAGGCTGTCAGACACACTGCTCTGTCAGCACTGTCCTGATCCCTGACAAGTTTATTACCCTTATTTACATTATGTGGCCCACATATGTCCAGGCTGGAAAGAGAAGCTGTGAACATCCAGGAGTCAGCTATCCTACATTCAGAGGAAGCCAATCCATCCATCTACAGGGCTCTTCAGTATGAAGATAAATCACTCATCCAAGCTGCAGGGACTATTTTCTAATCCTAAGTTTGGCAGATTGTTTGTTTGTTTCTAATCCTAAGTTTGGTAGATTGTTTGTTTCTAATCCTAAATTTGGTAGATTGTTTGTTTCCAATCCTAACTTTGGTTTTACTGGCTGTTATTCCCCTAACTAGCTATAATGAATCTTCACTAGTAATAAGTCGGTTGAGCCCCTTCAGAGAAGGAAAAACCTCACCAAAAAAAGCCCTAAAAATCCATATACAGACAAAACCCATCAACCACACAACTTCCTCACTCATAGCTTGTAGGAGGCTCTCCCTACCCTTAAACAAGGTTGTTTGAACCATCTAAAGGCTTGACCTGTGGCCACCTTTGGGCTGAGCATGCTACCAGTTCGGTTACAAACTGGCCAAGACTGTGGATGGGGTCTCCTCATGTAAGGGTCACTGTAATTGTGTTAGTTTGAGCCTAGCTAGAATGTTTTGGTGAGAAGGATTAGATCATAGGCTGTGAAATGAAAACAATGGGGATGTCTACTTCCCTCACAGTCTCGCTGAGATGTGTAGAAAGGAAAAGCAAAACATTAGATAAAGTCACTTTGCTTGCTCACTTCGCTCTGGGCTTTTGCTCTCAGCACTTTTCCTGCTGGGGAGCTCTGGGCTGCTGGCTGAACTCCATCTTGCTTTCTAACCTCACCCTCCATTTGCTTTGGCTGATTCACCTTTGCTTCTTAATCCCTCTGGCCGAACCTCCATTCTTCCTTGGGACTGGGGTAAGGTTGAGAGGGGTAGGGGGAAGGTGAGGGGGTGGTTGAGAGCCCCTCCTGGGGACTCAGGTTTCTGGGAGGGCTGCTGTGTTTCTGTATTACTTTACCTTGTCTATTTCTGTATATATCTGTATACACTGTAACTATCTGCTTGTAAATCGTGCTAGCTGTAAATACAAATTTCCAGAGCTGGATGAGTCTAGTCTGGGTGATTTCTAAAGTGTGGGTGGGGGACACCCAAACCACTACAGTAATGAAACAGACTAACCTCACAGACGTCAGCAAAAACCATTCTGATCCCTTATTGGAACTTGATATACAGAGTTCTCTAGATGTTTTCAGATACCTGCACACACCCTAGACTCCTTAGACAGTCTAACCAGGCAGAAGAACAGTTGCTTCACTACACACAAAGGAAAAATAATGAAGTAACATTTTCTTTTAAGTCAAATTCAACCCAAAAAGTATATTCTGCACCCTTGAAGAGAGGAACAACTTCACAATCAACACCATCTAGTTACTATGCCTCACAGTATCACCAAGGTTGGAAGAGACCTCACAGATCATGAAGTCCAACCCTTTACCACAGAGCTCAAGGCTAGACCATGGCACCAAGTGCCACATCCAACCTTGCCTTGAACAGCTCCAGGGACGGCCTCCAAAGGCATTTTCTTGGAACTATCACCCTCACTGATATACTTGTCTGAGACTGAAGTGGCTGAAGGATCTCCAAGAACATCTAAAATGAGCTTTGCCCTTAACTACCTACTGCTGGTTTTCCAGAAAGAATGAAAATGACACATTTTTCACAATGCATCCAACAATGCAAGAAAAAAACAAAGCACTCAACAAGGCCTGAGCTGAAAAGCTCTTAATCACTCATCAGGAAGATAAAGAAATCCTTGGGAAATTTTTTCTCCCAGCACCAGCTGCCTGAACTGGCAGGAGTGAACTGATTTCTCATAGCTTGGAAGTGGGGAAGGAAGAAGAAGCATTTAAGCAGGAAGGATTCTGCCCTGGAATAACACCTCCAGCAAAACAAATTCTTCCCCATTGCTCTACAAGGGTTACAATCTTTGGAAAGCACCACGACTTGATTTCCTTTCATTCCAGATGAAACTCAACCAGACCTCAGGCAACTTCAGGCTCCAGCAAAGGAGTCTGAAGCACAGACCTACGAAGAAGCATGAACAGTTCATAAACTCTGTGCAAGTCCACTGCAGGGAGCTGACTTAGTTCTGTGTTCAAAGTATTTCCACTGCAGTGTGTTTATACCGATGTGGGACTGGGCAGAAGCAGCAAACTCACAGCCCTAGTTTTAAAACCGAAGAAATCAAGCAAAGCCTCTTCCTGCACTACAAGCAGATCTGACGGTGAGTGCCACTTGCTGTTTCACTCTGCCACTTACATAGGATGTTTTGGACTCTGCATCCCAGCAGTCACAGGCATAATGAGCCATCTCATTCTCCATATGCTGTCGGAAGCGCAGCTTCTCTGGGTTTACACCGACCTTTGTGAGGAAGAGGTAGATTCTGCCAATGAAGTAACCGAGAACGGAGTTATTGATCACACCCTGGAAAGGGAAAAAGCAGGAAGATAAACAAAAAAAACCCCAACAAACACAGACATTCATTCCTAAGGAAGCAAAGTCATCATTCATTGTACTTATGCAAACAACCTGACACATTAGACAACTTCTTGCAGCTGCCTGTGATAAAGGTCTGTCTCTCCCCTCAATTTCAAACTCAGTGCCACTGGCAGTAACTTGACCTGAACAAAACAGTAACTCATTGTTACTCTAGAATTCACCACCAACTGCCTCTGAACATGACCTACCTGAAATATCTTGCTGTATGCCACAGTGTGGTCACTGGTATCACAACGGTACATGGGAATCATCACAGGACCCCACAACAGCAGGGTAGTGTTGCAGTGGTTTGAGATTTTGGGGAGATGGGAGTGGAAGAGATGGGTGAACCTATTCATTCATCATCTGCCTGAATGGACTACTGAGTAGTGCAATTCCAATGTGTAAGTCACATACTGGTGGCGATCAGCTGAGCACTGGATTCCCAGTCCACTGCTGAGCTTTTGGTGGCTATTGCTATTGCTTTCCTCTTACTGATTCTCTCCCATTACCTGTGCTAGTTTGAGCCTAGCTGGGATATTTTAGTGAGAAGAATTAGGCTGTGAGATGATAGGCTGTGAAAAGGAAACAATGGTGATGTCTACTGCACTCATAGGCTTGCTGAGGTGGATAATAACATGAACACAAACATAGATAACAGAGTTGCTCTCTGGCTGTGGCTGCCTGCACTTCTCTCCCTAACCTGCTCTCCAGTTAATCCTTCTGCTTCCTAACATCCCTGCCCATTTCTTCAAACTCACTTCGAACATTAAGGCAAAGTCTGGGATAAGGTAGAGGGGTGGAAAGGAGGTGGAAGGGTGGTTGGGAGCCCCTCCTAGGGGCTCTGGTTTCTGGGAGGGCTGTTGTGTTTCTGTATTACTTTTTACCTTGTCTATTTCTGTCTATAGCTGTAGATACTGTCAGTACCTGCTTGCATATTGTGCTAAGCTGTAAATATAAAGCTGCATTCTAATTTCCAGCTCGTCTGACTCTAGTCTGGGTGATTTCATAAGAGTGGGGAGGCAGGGAACACCCAAACCATCACATTACCTAAGTGTGAAGCTTAACCTCTAACCACTATTCCAGCAGCGCTTGCAGTGTTTCACACTTGTAAGGGCCAGGCTGAGATCTCCTCACACCAATTCACTGACCCCTAAACCTGGAAGCAAACCCAAGCTGGCACCAAGACAACAGTTTGCACTTCAGCCTCCAGAACAATATTCAGATGAGCAAGCTCCATGCGCTCAGAGGAGGAAGGTTACCTGTTGGACAGCATCTCCCAGCCGCATTACATGGGCAGACTGCCCGCTGACCTGGGCCTTGGAGGAGTACAGCAGGATGTTGAGATCTGCCACATTCTGAAACTTGGGGTGATTTTTCTCACTGGGATCCACAAAGTGCTCAATTTCTGCCATGGTGAATTCTCTAAAGGAAACACAACCAATCAAGTATTAAATATTCCACGTGTTAGCCACACATAAAAACTGATTCTGCTCTAACCTCTCACAAGCAAGTCAGCTCTGGGTTTGCATATGACTGGAACACAAACCAGTCTCAACAGTGGATTTAACTTCATCTTCATATCATAGAATCATAGAATGGTTTAGGTTAGAAGGGACCTCGAGGATCATTCAGGTCCAACCCCCTGCCATAGGCAGGGACACCTCCCACTAGAGCAGCTTGCTCAAGGCCTCATCCAGCCTGGCCTTAAACACCTCCAGGGAGGAAGCAGCCACAACCTCCCCGGGCAACCTGTTCCAGTGTCTTACCACCCTCACTGTAAAGAACTTCCTCCTAACATCCAGTCTAAATCTCCCCTCTGCCAGTTTAAACCCATTCCCCCTCGTCTTGACATTACTAGACCTTGTCAATAGTCCCTCCCCAGCCTTCCTGTAGGCTCCCTTCAGATAATGAAATTCCTATCAAAGCTTTCTACAAATTCATGTAGAGATCTCTTCATGGTTAGGCTGTGGCTATCCCCACTGTATCTCAGACCAGAGAACATCACCTCTGGAAATGCTTCCAGAAGTTCCCTGTAGTTTTTCCAGATGGCTGTGACACCCATATTAGAAGTATGCATTTGCTACAGGGTCAATGAAGAGTAATCCACTGAATCATTCAGTGGCCTTAACTTGTGTTGGAGGGGCCCAAAATAGCAGATGAGACAATTTCTTGAGGGTAATGACATTGCTCCATTTAGCAACAGACATTCTGCTTTAAAAACGTGTCTTTAAACACATTTATACTCATGTGCTCATTTGCAGCCTTGAAATCACTTTATATTGAATTAGCTTGGTATCCAGAACCTTTAAAAAGCTCTAGGGAATCAACAGAATCAGACAGATTGAAAGAGACCTCCAAGCTCACCCAGTCCAACCTATCACCCAGCCCTAGATAATCAACCAGACCACGGCACTAAGTGCCTGTGCTAGCTTGAAGCTAGCTAGAATGTTTTGGTGAGAAGAACTAGATTACAGGCTGTGAAAAGAAAACAATAGTGATGTCTACTTTGCTCATAGGCTTGCTGAGATGTATAAGAATGAAAAGCAAAACACAGATAATCACTTCACTCGGGAGTCTCGCTTGGGGCTGCTGCTGGGGAACTGGCTGGGCTGCATCTTACTCTCTAACCTCACCCTCCACTGTGGACTAATCCACTTTGCTTCTTAATCCCCCTGGCCGAACCTCCATTCCTCCTTGGGACTGGGGTAAGGTTGAGAGGGGTAGGGGGAAGGTGAAGAGGTGGTTGAGAGCCCCTCCTGGGGACTCAGGTTTCTGGGAGGGCTGTTGTGTTTCTGTATTACCTTTTACTTTGTGTNAGAAGAACCCAACCCCACCTGGCTACAGCCTCCCTTCAGGTAGTTGTAGACAGCAGTTGTAGACAGCAATCCTTAATTGTAGATCACAGGCAGCAGGTTGTAATTTGCTATCATAGCATAACAGTCTCTAGGAAACATTCCACAAGTGTATAATTTATACTTGTCTGAAACAGCCTTTCAGTGAGAGAAGTTCTCATTTCCAGGTGAGCAAGAAAGGAGTACAGAGAAAGTTCCAAAGGGTTCTCTTAGTGCTAATGGAGCTGCTGCCTCTCTGTGACATTTATAGCACCATATTAATTAATGGCCAAGTTTACAGCACATTCTGCCCATGTGTATGGCAGAACTGCACTTACTGCATGAGAGCTCTTGCTCCAGGTTAGACTGAAGAGACTTCATAACCCGAGTTAAAACACTGAAGTTAGGCTTAATGAAATGCAGTAATTGCTTTTATCCTGAGACAGAAAGTTTTGAAAGTAATTCTCAGTAACCCTGAGCTTTCCTGCTTGATTGATCTTGGGACACAAACACATGCCCTAATTCAGGTTATCTCACAACTTCCTCTCTGTAATAAGTTGCAGAGCCAAGATAAGGAAATAGAGCTGCAGAGTCAATCACAGTTTGATTCCAGATTCCAGGTTTGAAGTAAATCACATGACCACAAAAAAGCAAAGCTGCACGTCCTGTGGAGGACACAGTTACCTTCAGTATGACTTGTTTAGCTTATGATGGAAGCCTAATTTTGCTAGTAAAAGGTTAATGCAGGTGTTTCTAAAGCAGCAGCTATTGCAGAGATCCCATGTCTCACCAGCCAGGCAGAATCTTATAGTTGAAAAGTTAAATCAGCTCACCCTTGAACCCCAAGCCCTAATGGAGACATTATCAGGAGCCCTCTGGGAGAAAGCACTGCAGTGAAACACTCATGTAAAAAGCCAGGAACAAAAAGGAGGTGCTGCCTGCTCCCAGGCACCCTTCTGTCGGGAGGGGAAATGTGCAGTACCTCACTCTGATCAGGCCGGAGCGAGGTGAGATTTCATTTCTGAAGGAATTTCCAATCTGGGCAGCAGCAAAAGGCAGTTTGCCTTGGTTAAACTCCAGAAGACGTTTGAAGTTGAGGAATATTCCCTGGGCAGTTTCTGGCCTCAGATAGCTGAAAGGAGATAGGGGAGAGGAAAAATCAGGAAGACAAAAAGGAGGGGAAAACAGTGAGAAAACGAAACCACCATTACTATGAAACTTTATTCTCATGTCTTCTAACTGCAGGCACGAAACAATGAGGCAATAGACTGAAGGGAAAAACAAACAAATGAACATCAGCTGGAGCCCAAACACAGCAAACACAGTTATTCCCAGAAGTAAATTTGAGGACTTGGCTGCTTTTGAGATGCAAGCATGGCATGGGAAAAGGTCTTTGAGTAAAATATATTGGCCAGTGGCATCAAGGAGGTCTCAGAGAATGCACCCTTCTTGCCTTTATGCAGGCAAACCATGACTGTGGCTCTGCTGGTACATGAACTATGAAGTGGCTTTAAGCTAAGGCCCCTGAAGCCCCTACGGTGACTTGAGGCTTCCACAGAGAACACCACCCACGCAGACTACTTTGCACAAGATATATCTCTGATCCAATCCCAGACCAAATCATATTCTTGATTCATAATGGACATATTAGTTTTGGAGACCTCAATTCAGACAGCAGCCTCTACATTCTCACACACTAACTACGAACACCTAGCAAAAGATTTTACAACTGGATCACCCTGCTAAGTAACTTCACCATGAAACAGGAGCACTGAAACTGGTTCTCTGCAGCCACAGTGGCACTGACAACTGGGGACCCAGCATTAATCTACTTTATGGAAACACCTCCAAAGAGCAAGGGTCTAACTATGATCTACATTGTCTGGCCACTTCAAGTGTTTCCATGACTCTGCAAAGCTCCTTGTTTCTCCTACCCTTCACCAAGAGCACAAGAAATGCTAACATGCCAGAGAACACTGGGACTGAAAGGCAGGGGAAAGGCTAGGCAAGAAGAAACTGATTATTTCAAACCTGCTGAGACTTCATTTTTATTCTAAGCAACCTATGAAGAGGAAAGAATGCAAGCAGAATGAGATCAATACCTACCCAGGCATGTTTCCTCCAGGCCCAATGGAGGTCTTGAACATCAGATTGAAAGAAACAGGAGGGGACAGGTCGTTCCCAGTGATAGGTGACTTCACGTTGTAGTTCACAAAAAGGTCTGCAAGCTCTTGCTGGCCATAATTGTCCAACTAATATCAAAGCACAGGAGAATTGTTTTCATTACTAGATAAGTTAACAGGAATGAATTATCTCCTCTTCATCTTTCACTGAGCACGATGCACAGCTCTGAATCACTTGCCCAAAACATTCCCTTTTAACCTAAATTTTCAAGCAAGCTGAAGTTTGAACCAACAACATAAAACCAGACTGCACATCCTCAAACCCATTTAAGTAATACAGGTCCACGACTCGGTCATACCACAGGAATTCTGAAGTCTAGATGGAAATGCAAGCACTGAGCCTAAGAGTGGGTGTAAAGCAAGTCATTGGGACTGCACCACCACCCACCAGTAGCTTCTTTTGAACAGTTTCAGCTACAACATGAGGAGCAGTGTGTTGGGAATTTAAAAAACACAGCAACGACAGAGAAGAAAGCTAAAATCTCTGCAGGGCTTTGTTTCCACTCAATTCTCTTTCTTATGCTGCATGAAATATGATATTCAAGCTATGCATCTTATGCTCTTTTAGAGCACTTCTGCATTTTAGTTCCACAGCACAGGGCTTCTTGCTGAAAGATTTTCCATGTGCTCTGCAAACAGTCTGTCAATGAGTGGACCCTTCCAGAAGTGGGATAACATCAGCCCCTTCCAGGCCTCTACCCTCCCCTTTCCCTGGAAAGCGGGAATCAAGCAGTAGAATCACAAATCTAACTGCAATGAGCCACGAGTTCTGGCATTGTTTTGTGCATTTGTGTATCAGCCTTTTGCATATCTACATTTAAATACAGCTTCTAGACTTAAGGATCTACACTGAACAGTACAGCAATAATTTAACACTCAAGGTTAAAATAAAGGAGTTGCTTCTAGCATCAACTGTCACGATCCTTCGCGTAGGAGGGAAAACTGAAGACAGATGACAAAAAAATGTTTATTAATAGAGAGATTCCCCCAAAGGACAGGGGGAATTAATATTGTTTTTAACATGGGTTTATTAACAGAGAGCTTCCCCCAAAGGGTGGCCAAAGTTCAGTGTTGTAGTGTGGAAAATCCAATGACAGCTGCTCAGTGATGCAATACATTGGACAAAGTTGGATCTTTCTGGAAGGAAACATGCATTCTGTACATGGCTCTGGAAGCATTTACTCTAGAATTCATGAGAACAAACACCAAAGTAGGAAAACCAAAGGGAAAAATAAAGGCAAATGTATGTACAGCTGCTCAGGAATGTCAGTCTGGAGCACCAACTATTCTCAGGGTAAACAAAGGAAAAATCTGTGTGGGGTACTAGAGACAGTGGAACAAATCTCAAGTCCTGCAAAGCCCAGAGAACTTTAGAAGGTATCAACTCAGCGCTTAGGTGACACAAAAAAAACCCTGACAAGACTTCTCAGCCATCTCCATTCCTCTCTATCATAATCTCTCAGTGAGGGATTTACCAAGGTAAAGGGGAGACTCAGAAAAAAACAGGCTTTTTGTCAGGGAGTGAAGTGGAACAGAGCACATCAGCTCCAAGCACAGAGCCCTACCAGTCCAACCTTCAAGGGACCAATATAATAGCAATAGCTCTTCAGAACATGATGGGGGAGATGTGATTAACCAGCAAGTTTGCACTGTGTGTTAACCAGAAATTTCTCAATATTTAGGAGTGTGTCCAACCCAGCATGTATCCCTGAGGTAGACTTCTGAGCACCTTCAGAGACACAGCAGGGCAGTTTTCAGTATTTAGGATGTCCAATCCAGCATGTATCTCTGAGGTAGATTTCTGAGCACCTTCAGAGCCACAGCAGGGAAGTTTTCAGTATTTAGGATGTCCAATCCAGCATGTATCTCTGAGGTAGATTTCTGAGCACCTTCAGAGACACAGCAGGGAAGTTTTCAGTATTTAGGATGTCCAACCCAGCATGTATCTCTGAGGTAGAATTCTGAGCACCACAGAGACACAGTCTCTGCACTTTGTTACAGACATGTCCCCGAAGCCTTCACCTCCCCATGCAGGCACCCACCTGTGTCAGAACATTTTCCATCTCTGCCTTTTTCTCTGCTGTGCACTTCTTGTCAGACATCAGCTTTTGCAGGTGAGCTGTGAGCAGAAGTCTGTAGTGAGTTAACACTCTCATCAATGACCCCAATCTAAAGCTTGACAAACCAGAAGCTTGAGCTTGAATGCATGTCCACCAAGAGCCTTGCTACTGTCTACCAGGCTAATGCCATTCACATCACCAGTCAATGCTGATCTGCAGCTGAGGAGCTGCACCTGTTTGCTGAACTCATGTGCCACAGGGAAAACAGGTCTCTACCTAGTTCTTTCCAACACCCATTCCTCTAAACACAAATGATAGCTCTCCTTATTTTCTCCGTATTTTCTTTCTATGTACACTGGAAATTAAAAGCAATGTCTGATCTCAAGCCAGCCAGGCTGATTTTATCCAACTGCACCCAGAGGCATGTACTGAGCTGGTACAGTAGGGTTACTTAGACTGCATTTCAATTTAAAGCACAACATCCTCCACAGGATCCAAAGGCAGACAGTGATGCCAAGAACTCCCTCTCCCATTTGATAAAGCCATCTGATTTTGGAGTGCAGTAACTGTGGGCTGGCAGGACAGACACAGACACAACTCTGTGTGATCCTGTTCTGTGTGCAAAATGGTCAGAGGTTGGGTGGGCTTCTTTTGAACTTTTAAAAATAAAAGTCAGTATTATTAAATCAACTTTAATGACAAGAGATTGTCTACATAGTTTGCTTCCAAGGAGAAGGCTACAAAAGAAGACAACTCATTTAAACCTAGAGTGAAACAATCCTTTCTCTCACAGTGGAGCTGTACATTAAGAAGTTCTCAAATAGTTTTTTTATTTGTAAGGTTTCTCCAAGTGATCTTTTTGTTTTTTAAACTAATTTTAATCAATAACTAAAAAGATGTATGAGGACTTACAAGGTCTGGTAATGTCAGGACGAGGGGGAATGGGTTTAAACTGGAAGAGGGGAGATTTAGACTGCATGTTAGGAGGAAGTTCTTTACAGTGAGGGTGGTAAGACACTGGCACAGGTTGCCCGGGGAGGCTGTGGATGCTTCCTCCCTGGAGGTGTTCAAGGCCAGGCTGGATGAGGCCTTGAGCAAGCTGCTCTAGTGGGAGGTGTCCCTGCCTATGGCAGGGGGTTGGAGCTGGATGATCCTTGAAGTCCCTGCCAACCTAAACCGTTCTATGATTCTATGACTCTGCAAACCTAAGAAATGCCTGAAGCCTCTCTAGCATTGCCAAAAGCCAGCTGAGTTCTAAGCTACATGCAAGTCAGCAATTTGCCCTGTGTAAGGAAAGCAAGCTCTGTCCTCTCAAGTCATCACTACAATTCTCATTTCTGAGCAAAAAGCAAATGAAAATCAAGAAAAATAAAACCAGACCATAGTGGAGAACAAAAAAACTTGTAACACAGGCAGTTCTCAGCTTAGACAACAGTAGAATCATAGAATGGTTTAGGGACCTCAATGATAATCCAGTTCCAGCCTCCCACCATAGGCAGGGACACCTCCCACTAGAACAGGTCACTTACATGCTTAATTTGTTGGCAGTAACTTCCCAAAGTTGTAGAATCATAGAATCACAGAGTGGTTTAGGTTGGAAGGAACATAGGCAGGGACACCTCCCACTACAACAGGTCACTCAAGACCTCATCCAACCTGGCCTTGAACACCTTCAGGGAGGTTGTGGAGCACAGAATCACCCAATGTGATCTTTGATTCTGTGCTCCACAACCTCCCTGGGCAACCTGTGCCAGTGTCTCACCACCCTCACTGCAAAGAACCCTTTCCTAACATCTAGTTTCAATCTCCCCTCTGCCAGTTTAAACCCATTACCCGTTGTCCTGTCATTACAAGACCTTGTCAATAGTAATCTTCCTCACTTGATGACACAGGGTTTTATAAAAAGAGACTCAACTCTGTTTTCACCATAGATCTTGCACTTCATTTTAACATTAACAGGACATTAAGTGGGAAATTCTGGGATCTTTGAAATGCTATAACTGAGGAATGAAAAGGAAAGAATGGCTACACCAATTGACCTTCCTGAGAAAGATACTTTTTTCCCATGTTTGTAGCACTGCAAGAAATCTCTGAGGCCACCTAGCCTTGGTAAAAAAACAAACCTTTTAAGAGGTGATCAGCACGAAAACACTCCCCATTTTTCACATCCTTTACCATGAAGTCAGCAAACTTGTCTACGTGACCAGAAGTCCTAGAAGAAACAATATAAAAGAGGAACATGAAAGCTGCCACTGGACAGCCCCAGGTACGCTGTGATCCCAGTGGGCACACCATTATCAAAGAGAAGCCCTTCAAACGCTGTGCCCAAACTGCAGGCTCAGTCTTGCTTCAGTCGACAGATTCACAGGAAGCAACACCACCAGCCACAGAAGATCTCATCTGCCAGACAGTTCAATATCTAAATCTTAGGATGTGTCACTAAGATGACACTAGGTGCCTTTAAGAACTGAAGCAAGACATAGATACGGTTGTGAGGAGTACCAGGAGTTCAGGTGGACCAAATCCCACTGTTCTATACCAGTGATCTGTGAAAGCTTCTGTCTCTTGTGCCGTGACCCACACAAAGTAAAGCAGCTGACCCAGCTCAGGCTCTCAGCCCAAGCTCCTGACATATTTAGCAAACCTGTAGGCAGCCTTAGCAGAGGCATGCAGAGGTGACAGGGTCCAGAGTCTGAACTGTGCTCTCACTCTGGAAGATGGTCCCTCTACCTAGGCTGTGGATGAAAACAGGGCTTCAATCCCCAGGGCTATAGAAGTACCATTTGGATTCAGAGCTAAATTAACACATTGCATATTGCTATCCCTCCACAGAGAGGGGAAGGATGGTCCAGCCACCCGGCTTCTCTCCAAAATCTGGGACCCATATGTTCCAGATTTAGGCAAGTCACCTTAATCCTTTTCCTTGCTTATCTCTTAGGAAAAGGGGGAATGGCAACTTCTTACCTAATGAGCCTGCTAGGAGACATTAAGACCTTAGACTTTCAGACACATGTCCCACTGCTCTGATTTATGGAACAACAGCTTATCACACTGAGCTGTGTGCTGGATACCTAATTATTTTGCACTGTAACAAGGTATTACATCTCAGGGTCCCTGAAGGTTATTTTACAGAAGACTGTAAAAAATGGCAACTATAACCTGAAATTACATGCTGCAGAAAAAAAGAAAGATCCATACTTACTTCAGAACTGGCTCTGGTGTGAGCATGGTACAGTCGATCTCCAGGATTTGTTCTTCCTGAATAAAGTGCTGCCTCCACGCTTGGATGATGTTGTTCTTCAAAGCACACCCCACAGGCCCGAAGTCATATAGACCACTGACACCTGCAAAGAGAAAATGGTACAAAACCACGTGTGAGATGCTATGAACCTGCCTTGTCTGGAGGAAATGTCCTCCCTTCTCAGTTTCCAGCAGCTGGTTTAAGTCAGAGATCACCTTCTGAGCATCAGCTGCCCTCTGCTAAACAGAACATGGAATGTGGCTCACTTCAAAGAGGTTTTTATGCAAAGACCATGATGTAAAATCTGAAAGCAAACTCTGTAAAGCACTTGCAGAGACCCTGCCCTGTATACTAACTGATGCAGTTCAGCTGCAGAGCATGCTAGTGTGTCACAGAGTGGTAGAAGCTGAAACTGATAAATGCCAACAACCAACAGCTACACTCCCTCCACCAATGGACTGTATTTTGTGGAGAGCTTTGCAGGAGTAACCTATTTGAAGGAGGAATCTGAATACAGAAGCAATAATGCATAGGCCACAGCAGAATGGTATTGTCTGTAACAGGTATTTGCCAATCAACAGTTTTGGCATATGGACAAAAAAGGAAGAAAAAGGCAATAAAAGAACAAAGAGTGTTTGCTTTAGTGCCTTAGGTGAGAGAGCAGTAACCACACAGGCGCTATGCTGCCCCTCGAGATCCTCAAGGCAGCTATCTGAAGAGATTTAACAGTCACATTTGTTCACCCATAGCAATGTTCATTGACAAAGTTCACTAGGTGACAGGTTCTAAAGTTCATGGTACTACGGAGCCATGGTACTACTGATCTTGCCAAGAAAAGTTCAGCTAGAATGACTATGAGGAAATAAGCAGATCAATACCAAACCACCCTACCACCCTCTGCAAAGAAACCATCTTCTGGAAGGCAAGGCTCAGAACATGTGTACTAAAGTCCACTCATTTACATTCAGAAAGCTAAAGACAAAATCTGAGCCCCAAGTAAGACTTTAGGAAGGGGGAACTTTTGAAAGGCTTACAGACAAAAGCAGGGAAGTTTAAAGGCAACTTCAAAACATTTCTTTTATGTTGCATTGATACACTGCAAGGATACAGCACTTCATACAGCCAGAAAGAGTAGAACATTAGCCTAAAGAGATTGTAATGTCAATTTCTTCAAATCCATACCTCCATAAATAGAAAAGGCTTGATCATAGAAAAACCTCCTTTTTAGGGTGTCTTCCATCTTAACTCTGTCCACGATGTCATCTTTGGGCTGTAAGGCTAACTCCTGAAATTCAAGAAAAACATAACCAGTTAATAGCTCCCATTTCTGGCAGGAGGAGAAATGCTCTCCATTCACCACTGTGACTCAAAATCCTGCAAAGGCCATTTTGAAGCACAGGTATTCTGCCAACACACTCATTTTCCAAAGAGGAACAGTCACACTGAGATTCAAGCGGTCAATTACCAACATGATCATTGGTAAATGCAGCATTTTACACACCTGAGGTGGACTCATCTGCCCTAACATTCAGACAGCTAAGCCTGAGCTGGTTATCCACAGCTTTCTTTACAATCACTGGAAAGCAATGCCAGTTTCCAAAGCAATTCTGCTGACCTATTTCCCTGACTATAAACAGCTTGAAGTGAGTAGCTCAGACTATAAACATGTAACTCTTGGCATAGGTGAAGGTTTCAATAGTGCTCATCACATTAAAGAATTCCAACTATGAATATTATAAACATGATCATGATCATCACCATCCTTGTGCTCTTCCAGAGGTGTGTATTTAGCTACTTACTTTTATGAAGAATATCTGCTAGAAAAATGTAGGTTTTCCCAAATATGTCCCCCTGTACTCAAAAAACTCACTCACAGGGAAATGCCCTGACTAGATTCTGTGGAACTCTTACAGCAGACTTGTTCTTTTGTCTGAAAACCCATGATTTTTGCAACTAGCTCCATGACTGAAGTCAACACGGGATGAGATTTAACAAGGCCAAGTGCAGGATTCTACACTTTGGCCACAACCACCGCAAGCAGCACTACAGGCTGGGGACAGAGTGG
This sequence comes from Tricholaema leucomelas, assembly GCA_013400475.1. Classification (NCBI taxonomy): domain Eukaryota; kingdom Metazoa; phylum Chordata; class Aves; order Piciformes; family Lybiidae; genus Tricholaema lacrymosa; species Tricholaema leucomelas. The sequence continues at coordinate 42,107 of WAAF01010431.1, read as the reverse complement.
CTGAGAGCAGCCAGGCAGAGAGGGAACTGGGGTTGCTGGTAGACAGTAGTTGAAGATGAAGCAGCAGTGTGCCCAGGTGGGCAAGAGAGCCAATGGCATCCTGGGCTGGAGCAGCAACAGTGTGGCCAGCAGGACAAGGGAGGTTCTTCTGCCCCTGTGCTCAGCACTGCTCAGGCCACAGCTTGAGTGCTGTGTCCAGTTCTGGGCTCCTCAATTCAAGAGAGATATTGAGGTACTGGAACATGTCCAGAGAAAGGCACCAAAGCTGGTGGAGGGGCCTGGAGCACAGCCCTGTGAGGAGCGGCTGAGGGAGCTGGGGGTGTGCAGTCTGCAGAAGGGGAGGCTCAGGGCAGACCTCATTCATGTCTACAGATAACTGAAGGGAGGCTGTAGCCAGGTGGGGTTGGCCATTTATGCCAGGCAAGCAGCAACAGAACAAGGGGACACAGCCTCAAGTTGTGCTGGGGAAGGTCTAGGCTGGATGTTAGGAGGAAGTTGTTGGCAGAGAGAGTGATTGGCATTGGAATGGGCTGCCCAGGGAGGTGGTGGAGTCACCATCTCTGGATGTGTTCAAAAAAAGACAGGCTGAGGCACTTAGTGCCATGGTCTAGTTGACTGGACAGGGCTGGGTGCTAGGTTGGACTGGATGAGCTTGGAGGTCTCTTCCAACCTGGTTTTATATGATTCTATGAACAGACTTGAAATATTTTCCTAATAAAGACAATTTAATAACTAAAGCAGAGTCAAGCTAAGAAGCTCAAGACTTGGCTAATGCTGTCAGTTTGAACAGACTTTTGGTAACAAGAAGCATCACATGACAAATATTTCAAACTCTTCTTGTTTGGTTTTTTTTTTGACATCTGTAAAGAGAAATAAATGTGGTCTAACTTAAATACACTGTATCTGCTGCTCCTGTGTGTCAATGTAAGAGAAGGACTAACTCTGCACAAGAGACAGAGAGTAACAGAGCCCAGCTCTGAACAGCTCTGCTGGCTATTTCTCTGGGAGAAATAGCCACCAGAACAGAGTAACTGGTGTAGGTAAAGAATTCTGTAGAGTTCCCTTCCACTATCTAAAGAGAACAGTTAATAACCTAGTGCAGAAGTCAAATAAACAGTCACTTCTGACATACATTCATAAATATATTCATAAATAGAAGGCAGAAAAGTGCCTGCGTTGGCTTTCAAGAGGAAAAAAGACCCTGCAGAGGAGCAGAATCATCTACTGACTTATGATGAGGTTTGAGGACATAAAGCCAAGGAATTTTAAACATTCAACTGCTCTGTCCTGTTCAAAGCTTCAAATTCAGTCACTCTGCCACCCTTAAGCAGGAATCACAGGGACTGAAACTGTACTGGCAACTGCTAAAGCTAAGGAGCGTTCAGACTGCTGCCTTCTGCACAAGATGCAACATCTCGACTATGATGCATTGCTGGGAACATCATCAAGAGAGAAAGACTCAGTGTGCTGCACTCACAAGGGCAGATGATGCATCTGCAAGGTCATTCTTGCACTGACAGGGATCCAGCCTACACAAATTGTGTAACTGGCAAGCACATTCTTATGCATCATCCTACCAGCAGAAAGGTGAGGTGAGGCACACAAGGATACCAGGACTCCCAACCTGCCCTGCTACACCTCTACATCAAGCTTCTGAGGGCTGGGAAACAGAACTGGGTCACATGTAGAGGCTCTTTACTCCAGGTTTCATTCAATGGTTTCAGAGTGCCTCTCTGTACTGAAGATGATGTAAGAATTACATCTTTTAACTTTAGTTACATGTACACAAACAGGAAGCCATAATACCAGACCAGACAGCACACCCACTGCTTGCTTCACATGGCTCTGTAGGACAAAGAGGGTCAACTGGTTTCAACTTAGGTATACTCCTATTCTCACAGCGAGTTAGTTGCAAGCAGTAGCATTTAGGGGATCAGGCCAAATCAGCATGGGTTTATGAAGGGCAGGTCCTGCCTGACCAACCTGATCTCCTTCTATGACCAGATAACCCAGCTACTGGATAAGGGAAAGGCTGTCAATATTGTGTCCCTAAACTTTGGGAAAGCCTTTGATACTGTTCCCTGCAAAAATTCTTGTGAACAAATTGGCTACTTGTGGCTTGGCTGAGCACACTGTCTCCTGGATAAAGCACTGGCTGGACAGGAGGGCCCAGAGAGTGGTGGTCAATGGAATTAAATCCAGCTGGCATCTGGGCACTAGTGGTGTTCCTCAGGGATCTGTGTTGGGACTTCTTTTTAACATCTTTATTGATGACCTTGATTCAGGCATAGAGTGTCAGCAGTAAGTCTGCAGAGGACACCAAGTTAGGTGGCAGTGCTGATCTGAACGAGAGTAGAGAGGCTTTGCAGAGGGACTTGCATAGGCTAGAGCAGAGGGCCAAGATTAAAGGGATGAGTTTCACCAAGGCCAAATGGCAGCTCCTGCACTTGGGTCACTACAACCCCAAGCAACGCTACAGGCTTGGGGCAGTGTGGCTGGAAACTGCCTGGCAGAAAGGGATCTGGGGGTTGTAATAGACAGGTAGCTGAGTGTAAGCCAGCAGTGTGCCCAGGTGGCCAAGAAGGCCAATGGCATCCTGGCTTGTATTAAAAATGCTGTGTCCAGCAGGAGCAGGGAGGTGATTGCCCCCTTGGACTCAGCTTTGGTGAGGTCACATCTCAAGTGTTGTGTTCAGTTTTGGACACTGCAATAGAGGAGAGAGGTGGAGGTGCTGGAGCAGGTCCAGAGGAAGGCAATGAAGCTGGTGAAGGGCCTAGAGAATAAATCTTATGAGGAGCAACTGAGGGAGCTGGGGATGGTTAAAAACAGGAGGCTGAAAAGAGACCTCATTGCTGTCTACAGCTGCCTGAAGGGATGTTGTAGAGAGGCTGGGGCTAGGCTCTGCTCACAAGTAACTGGAGAGAGAACAAGGGGGAATGGTCTCAAGTTCAGAATGGGAAAGTTTAGATTGGACATTAGGAAAAAGCTTTTCATGCAGAGAGTGGTCAGGGACTGCAATGAGCTGCCCAGGGAGGTGGTGGAGTCACCCACCTTATATGTGTTTAAGGATGGTTTGGATGTGGTGCTTAGGGATATGGTTTAAGGTGAATCTTGTAGAGTAGGGTTCTAGGTTGGACTTGGTGATCCTGAGGGGCTTTGCCAACCTGCATGCTTCTGTGATTCTGCATCATTCTCACACTGCCTCAGCTCTCTACCTCCAAGACAAAACCAGCCCCTTCTGGTTCTCCCTTGGGGTGAGTTCATGGCCTGCTCTTTCTCCACTGTGATCACTTCATCCTTCTGTGCTGTCACTGCTCTCCCCATGGCCAGATGGGACTGCTCTTTGGATGTCACTAGCTACTGACTCGGGTCCCACGGCAACCAATGATGCTTCTGTCCAGTGTTGAATTCATCCATAGTCACCATCCTGAGGGGCACTGCCAACCTGCATGTTTCTGTGATTCTGTGTTATTAATACACTCCTTTATTTTTAAGAGTACCCCCAAAGCACAACTATAGTCTCTTTTATATGACACAAGTTTGAAAAGAACCTCACAGCTTCCTGGCTGAATCTGCACACCTGACTATTTTCAAGCTTCAAAAGTCTCCTTTTGTTGTTTCAGACAGAGAAGCTTGCAGGATAAGGAAGTGTATTTTTATTTTACTGATCTAGAAACAAAACAAACTTGGTGTTCCACCATTTAATTTGCTGAAAGTCTTTTCAGAGCACATCCACCTTTAAAAAAGAGGGCACAATTTCATACAATACATTAGTCTCTTTAAGGCTATTTGAGACATCTTCAAAAACTTTCTTTGAACTAGCAAAAAAAATTGGTTTCTAAAGAAACACGTTCTATGCCAGCCTGGGAATTGAAATGCTGCATAAAGAGACTGAAGATAAAGCTCATTACATTAAACAGAATATATTCCTGCTGTGCACAAAAAAGATCTATAGAATGAACAAGGACTAGTGACACATACACTGAATTGCAGCTGAACAACCTCAACTCACATTTATTTGTTGACACACCATGATTCGACACTAATAGACATTAGCCTGACAGATACAGAATGAAACTGCAAACTATTTCAGAAGTGATTCAAGCAGCCTACCCTGCTATGACTGTGCAAGTTTTCAAGGCTCTTGAGCCAGAACTGTGGAACTCAAATTTAATATCCAGACTCACCTTTGCTTCTAGGACTCTCTTCCGAGCTTTAAGCTCTGCTACAGCTCTTTCGATATCCACCTGGGGAGCTTTCTCTTCCTTCAGCTTCCTTACCAGCTCTCCCTGGAAGGAAACAAAACAGAAGACACAGGTTCTTTCTTTGAACGCCATAGATGAGAACGTCCTTCCTTTCAGCTCCCCCGGCAATCCAAAAGGAGGCTTTTGTCCTGCCTGGTCTCTCTCCACGCAGATCTCAAGAGGCTGTTTCAATTGGTAGAAGTGAGAAACACTTAAGTGTTTGAGAGTTAGCAGAACTAGACATCATTAGAGAACCCAGCCCCCACACATACTGCTGTTAAATCTCAGATCTGTTACTCAGTCTCTGTGTGCAAATATACTCCTGTGAGTACCACTTCAGAGTAAGTATCCACGAATAGTAGCTCCCTGTCTTCGTGGATTCTCAGGTGGTTAATAGAGCCTGTGCTCTCTTTCTTGGCAATAAGGCTTCTCTTCCTTCTATCTCTTGCCTTTTCTTCAAAATTTAGCATCACTTCAGACTTCTTTTCCTCCATTGTATCTGTTCAAAACCGGCCAGTAAGTACACAAATGCTTAGAACAAGGACGCAGAGAAGACAGACAAGAAGGCACTGCATTATCTGTAAAACTGATTGTTCTTAAAACTTGTCCAGTAACTTTGGGAAACAGTGGGATTAAAGAGAAACTTAAAGAATCAAAATTCTACATAAAAAGAACCTCAAAGATGACGTATTTCAGAGCAGCAAAACCTCGCTGTGGGGTTACACTGAGGTCTTGACCCAAGTCAAACCACCATCACCTTGTCAGGGTTCCACAAAGTTCTCTCTAGCCTGTGGGAAACATTCTCCCCTTTCATTCCAGAGAAGTGCTCAAGCCTTAAATACTTAAGAGCAGCTTTTCTGACTATGATTCTCAAAAGTCATGCTCATTGGAGGGAAATTAATTAAAAGTCTTCCTTTCACTCCACTGTTCTTTGGGCAAAGGTCTACCTTGAATTACTAAAAAGGGACAAAGGAGCTGATCCAGGAGGAAAAACCACAGAGATGTCAATGCCTGCTCAAGTGGGATGTTCTAAGAATGGGATGCTCCAAGTTCAGCATTTTTCTTGCATCATGCAAGAATCATTAAGCAAAAATTTAAGAGGGAGAAAAAAAAAAAACAACGAACCAACCAAACAGTCCACAGAGATTCCAACATTTCCGTATCACCTGTCACAAATTCTGCTTTTCTGACATTACTATTACAGGCAACTGAGAAACCAAGAAGAGAATACATAGACTACTATTCAGTAATCAGATTAGAAAAGCTGAAAGTGCTTTGGAGACTAAAGGGTTCAAAGGCTAATTTTATTAATAAAAGGAGGAAGACCCAAGACTGCATCAAAACAAACACACACAAAGAAAACAGAGAAGAATCCTGTCATGCTCCCTAATCCCACCGGTTGCAAGAATAAACCAAATGTGCTGTTTCCTTCCTGTTCACTAGTTATGCCATAACATGAAAGTTTCACTCTAGGGCTGAGGACTTCACTGCCATTCCTGGGTAACGTGGCAGAGGGAGGGATCTGGTCTTTCTTCTTTTTTTTTTCTTTTAAAGTAGTAAGTCCAAATTGCCTTTGTTGAGCTAGGGGGTCGGCAGTGGGAAAACACCAAGGCAGTAGCGAAGCAGCTACCGCTGACGCAACAAAGCTCTCACCCTCGTCACTGCTGAGCATCTAAAAGCAGCGTACAGCAACTCTTTGTCCTGATCTATAAGGGAGAGAGTGTCTATAAGGGAGAGAGTGCTCAGACATACAAAAGAGCAAAAAAAAAAAACAACACAACACCACAACTCAAGCAAATAATTATGTTTGCTGACAGGACTCAATCTAATTAAAGCTACAATCTTGAGCCCAACCCAAAGGAGGAGTTCACAGCAGCACTCGATGTGGCAAATTTTGCTGCAGCTTTGTCCCACAGACCAGTAAAGCAGAGAGGGATCCACCCCTAGAACACGGCAGCTTATTGCATCAGGCACTGCTGCAGGAAGATATGCTGCTCACTTTCCTCTCCATAGGTTGAGTCCCTTAGCTTTAATTAAGCTGCTTCTCCAGGAGCTGATAGCCTGCGTCCTCTGCATCAGAAGGGATCAACCACCCCAATCTTTTTTACTGCCTCCTTTTCTTCGTGTGAAAACACTGTAGTGAATTACTGCTGTGAGCTGTACAACACAACATCCACGGTCCCAGCTACACAAATGCACCCACAAACCTTTCCTCAACACCCTACACTGCTGTTCCAGTCCACAGCCAGAGAGAAAGGGTGCATTGATACTTTAAAAGCAAATGATAGTACCCAAGATACAGGATTTGAAAATAAACTGGCTAGTTCTAGAGATCATAATTTTATTTACAAGCAGCTCTCTTGCCAAAGCATTAAGCTGTACAGTGATTCATAATAAAAACTCATTGAAGTGCTGCTGCTGGCATAATTAGAGGGCCATAAATCCACTCATTTAATGGGAAAACACATGCACCAATCTACAAATACATGGGACACACACGTAGCTATGTGTGCAACTAAGCAGGAGACTATGGATTCACCCACTTTAAAAGAGGCATGTGGGGAACTGACACGCATGGGTCTTGCTGCTAAAGCAAGAAGGGAGCTCCAATGTGCTGTGGGCAGACTCCACTGCCAGTAACGTACACAGCAAGGGGACCAAAACCAAGATTGACTCAGGAAATCAAAATACAACCAAATCCTTCTCAGGTAAGAAGTATCTAAAGATACCAGTTTCATCTGTGAGGGAGATGGAAAGATAACGTGATGTAGTCCAAGCTAATAGGAGGCAGATACATATCTAGGCAAATAAGAATGATGAAATGGAAACTGTGCAAAGGAATTAATATCCCTTATTGTATCAGGCAAACTCCAAAGAATATAGTTCACCTGCAAAATCTAACACAAACCCACCTTCAAAGAGAAGTCATCTTACGACCCTATGGGACAAGGAAATCTACACAAGCTGTTCTACACAGAACATGTGAAGAGCCAGCTACAGGGCCCTAAAAACATGACAAAGCCAGCCCTAGCCTGGGCACCCAAGACCCATGAAACTCAGGAGAGGAAGGCCAGGTAGACTGACGCACAGGTCCAGCTCTGCAAGGCAGCTCCGACACACACCTTGGCTAAGGGCAGGGGAAAGGGCAGTCTCCGGGAAACCTCCGCACGCTGCCGCCCCCGCACCTCCTGCCTGGCCGCTTCTGGGGCACAGCACGGCCCACCCGAGGGAAAACAGGAGCAAACACTGAAGGGAGCCGACTCTGGACGGAAAGCCCGGTCAAAGCCACAGGGACTTTATTCTGTGGGCTCACGGCTGAAGCACTGCAGTGCCCCAGAGTACGGGACTAGAAGGTCTCAAGCAGGGCCCTGTCGGGTTGACGGGAAATACCCCTCAGGGAGGGCAAACACCCCCCCAAGGCGGCAAGATTCGCAGAGGGACACCTCCCCACACCCAAGCCAATGCGCTCCGAGTGGGTCTGTCACACACCCGACTCCTCAGCCACATCCCCGTCCCCAAGCCGGGGCTCTCTCCTCAACCAAGTAGATCGTCCCCAGTGGGTGTCCCTCCTCCTTAAGGTCTTCCTCGGAGGGTGTCCCCCCTCTTCAAGCGAGTCATTCACGGAGGATGTTCCTCCTGCTCAGACAAGTGTCCTCCCCCCGCCGGGTGTCCCCCCTCAGATGTCTCCGTCTCAAGTGGATCCTCCCCAGAGGGTGTCTTCCCCCCTCAACAGCCACCCGCCTGAGCCGGGCTCCCCTCAGCCCGAGGATCACCCGCTCATCAGGGCCAAGCCGGGTTTACCTGCTGCCGCACCGCCTGCCGCAAGGGCGCAAGCAGCGCCTCAGCTTGCGGACCGTCCATGGGGGTCGCGGCCGGGGCGGGCCGAGAACGAAGCGGAGCGGCGGGCGGGCAAGCGAGACGGCGGAGGCGGCGAAGCAGGGCGGGCAGGACGCTACGGGGCGGCAGCAGCGGCATGGAGAGGCGCGGAGCGCCGCCCTGCCCCCCCCCGCATGATGAAATCCCGCCCGGTGTAAAGCCGATCCGCGTCCCCCCGCCGCACTTTCCGCACGGGCAAAGCAAACACTGCGACGTCCGCAAGGCGCGCCAAGCCGGCGCAGATTCGGCACGGCGCACTACGGCGGCTGCGCCGTGCCGGTAGGGGGCGTGCAGCGCTGCCCAGCCGCGTCATTCACACACGCACACGCACGGAGGCGCCGCCGCGCTGCGGGGCCGGGCTGGGCTTGCGCACATCTACCCTGCCCGCCGCTGGGGCTTCTGTCGCTGCCTGTGGTGTGCGTGGGGTGTCTTAGTGTCATAGAATCGTTAAGGGTGGAAAAGGCCTTTAGATCATTGAGTACGACGGTCAACCCAACGCCACCGGGCGCCCCCATGGGCACACGGCTCGTCTTCAGCCAGCTGTCAAACAGCACCCCCAGGTTCTTTTTTGGCCAGTTTTCCAGCCACTGCCCAGAGCCTGGAGTGTTGCCTCAGGTTGCTGTAACCCAGGTACGGGACTCAGCGCTGTTCTTGGCGCATCCATACCTCCTCTCAAGCCCCCACACTCCCGGTGTGACACTTTTCACCCTCGGAGCTGTAGATGTCCGAGGGAAGTGTCACACCCACCGCCTTTCAGCACCTGGACATCCCCTTCGGCCCCATACTGGGGCTCAGCACCACAAGCACCCAGCTGGGCTACCTCAACATAGTGTCCATTTGTCCCTGAGCCATATTCCCCCACCTGCGTGGGGCAGGGAAGCCCTGTGGGGCACAGGAGGGATGCTACTTTTTCAATCGACTGCAGCATTTGAACTCCAAGAGCTTTGTAGCTTTTGTGCTTGGCAGTGGTTTGCTTCTCACTGATCGACATTCAGCCCTCCAGTGCCTGTGCACTGCAGCACCCTGCTGCCAGACTCCCCAGGATGGTTGTAGGGCAATCCTGCTTTCCTCTGTGGTGGGTCTCTTTGGGGAGAAAGGGCAACCCCGTATCAGAAAGAGGAGCCATGAGGAGCACTGGTGCCCCAAGACAGCCTCCCATCCCTAAGAATTTAAACCCTCCATGAAGGAGAATCCAAACAGCAGTTGCATAGAGCAAAATTTAAGATCAATTAGAACAAACACACGCCTTTGCCCACTGCCCATCCTCCTCCTCCTCATCTCCCCTTCACCCCTTTCTGCCACCTGGGACCAGAAGCATCTTTGTTGATGTGATGTTGGCATAATTGGAATATTCAAGCTGCTATTTTGTACCTGTCTGTTTATTTGAGAGACAGCAGCAACCTCATAATGGAAGCTTCTGAATATTTATCTGCCTCTTCTGAATGGTAAATTTGTATTTCAAATGCTTAATTGTTATTTTTATTTAGCTGCAAATTGCTGTTTTTATTTCACTGCGTACCTACTTAGAAACTGCTCTAGTGTGAGGTTAAAGCTGAGCTTTTCTCTATTCCTGGTTTGTTGGTTTATTTTTAATTAATCCACTGCTGATAAGAGCATCAAGGCTCTGCAGTCCTTTTCTAGCTTCAGCAATCTAACATGTGAAAACAATGGAATGAGCCCCATAAGAAACTGGCTCATGTGGAGGAGCTGGGAGAGGGCAAACCAACTGGGACCATGAAGGAAATCTGGGCAGGACTTGGGGAGATGAGCAGCTCAGTTCTCCTGTGCTGAACACAAAGGAACAAGTATCAACATTTTTTTTCCCCGTCCAAGAAGATTTCCTCCCTTTCTCCACAGCGAAGTGGGCTTGGTCCTTCAGTGCAGCACTGTGGAGCTACGTCTGAGGATGAAGATGAGCCAGGCTGGTTGCTTGAACCTTCCCCCACCACTCCCTCTATGAAATCCTTCCTTGCATACACTGCTGACCCAAACAATGCCTCTCCTTATTGATGAAATATGCCTGTGACTAGTTCCCCACACTGTGACCGGCTGGGATGGGACTACCTCAGCATGAGGGCCAAAATGACCTTCTCCCAACCTATTCCCATCTAGCTGGACATATAGCTCTCCCCCAAGGGAAGCATCAGGCTGACAGCACCTATGGAGAAAAACTGAGCCATAAGACCTGGCCTTGAGAATAAACCTTCTGGAACACAACTGGTTGCCAATGCTCTGGGCTTACACGAGGACTGGGAGCGGTTTCAGCACCCCTTGAAGGGTCTAGGAGAGGCAGTAAGGAGATAGGAGGCAACCAAAGGGAGAACAGAAACATGGCATATCCCCCCCTGCTTCCCTTCCCAGGAGCCCATCGGAGCCAACAGCAGGATGAGAACAGGAAGCCACAAAACAGGAGGAAGAGGTAGGCTTCCAGAGATTGGGACGGATGCAGAGGTGGGGAGAGCCTTGCTTCAGGCATGGGACATTTGTTTTGAGGGAGGAGGAGGAGAAGAAGACAATTCATCTGCAGAGGTATGAGGAAGGAGAATGGAGACGTGCAGGACGAGAGGGAAAATAACACCCGGAGAGAAGGAGTAAATGGCTCCTCGGTTCAGCCTGGCTCCTCATTTCACAAACTCGTTTCTGCTCCATCTCGCTGCATTTTCCCGGCTTGACGCACACGACTGCGGAGCAAACCCACCCCTTAACCTCCCGCGAAAACAACAGCCGCACACCGACGCCCCTGCCTGCAGAAGGACGGGGGAAAGAAGCTTCGGTGGGGGTGTGCCTGGGCTTTACTTCGGGATGTTTTTCTCGGCCTGTGCCGCGGGGGTAGCTCCCTGGGTCTGGTGCCGCTAGATGGCCGGCGGCCCCTCGCCGCTAGTGCCGCTAGATGGCAGGCGGCCCCTCGCCGCTGGCGCCGCTAGATGGCAGGCGGCCCCTCGCCGCTAGTGCCGCTAGATGGCAGGCGGCCCCTCGCCGCTGGCGCCGCTAGATGGCAGGCGGCCCGGCGCCGCTAGATGGCAGGCGGACCCTCGCCGCCGGCACCGCTCGGCTCGGCGCAACCCCGCCGCGGGGCCTCCCGCCCTGCCGGCATTTCCCGCTCCCTTCCGGGGAGGTGCAGCTTGGGACAGTGTTTTCCGTGCCGGGCTGCTTTGCAAATCCGAGGGGCATCCGAGCCCTGGCAAAAGAAACCGGGTCTTTCGCAATGCGAGGCGACGAAGAGGATGGTCACAGACCAAATCCTCTCTTTTCCTTCCCTCCGCCCCCACTTTTGGTTTGTTTCTGGTTTGTTTTCTTCCCCTCTGCCCCCCTCCTCTCCCTTCTTTTTTTTTTTTGGTGTGTGGGTTTGTTTGTTGGTTTTTTTTTTTTCATTTTTTGGGGGGGGGTTGTTTCTGTGTTTGTTCTATAGTTTTGTTGTTTGGGTTTGGGTTTTCGTGGTGGTTCTGTTGGTGGTGGTGTTGGGTTGGGGTATTTTCTCTTCGAAAGGCTGTCTGCTGCTCCCTCGCTCACTTCAAGCATCGAAGTAGCAAAATCCGACAGATGCCTCCCTCCACACACACACACACAGGCTGAGCCGCAACAGAGTGCAGACAAGGTTCAAGATGATTTCCCAGCACTGTGGGATTTTTAGGCTGGCAGGAAACTAAGCAGGGCCCAAGGCAGGCACAGAAATGGCTTAACCTGGCTTGCCTCTGTAGGGCTGCATGTTTCTAGCTTCCCAAACAGGCTGCCTGCATACAGCCTCCTTCCAGGGTACTGCCTCCAGCTCCTGATTCCCCCAGTTCATGTCTGAGGAAGTATCTAGCTGGCCTCATCCAAACCCATAGCACAGAGCATGCAGTTAACCATGGTTATGAATCTGTACCCAGGTTCTGTTTTCATCCTGAGGTGTAAGAGGTTGCAGCCCGGAGAGCCAAGCAGAGCCTGGGCTGCAGCAGGAGAAGTGTGGCCCAGCAGGGCCAGGGAGGTGATTCTCCTCTGCTCTGCTGAGACCCCACCTGGAGTACTGCATCCAGCTCTGCAGCCCCCATGACAAGAGGGATGTGGAAATGCTGGAGACTGTCCAGAAAAGGGCCAGGAGGATGCTCAGAGGGCTGCAGCAGCTCTGCTGTGAGCACAGACTGAAAGAGTTGGGGCTGTGCAGTCTGCAGAAGAGGAGGCTCCCAGGTGACCTCATTGTGGCCTTCCAGGATCTGAAGGGGGCTACAAAAAAGCTGGGGAGGGACTTTTTAGGCTGTCAGGGAGTGCCAGGACTGGGGAGAATGGAGCAAAGCTGGAGGTGGGGAGATTCAGAGTGGATGTGAGGAGGAAGTTGTTGAGCATGAGAGTGGTGAGAGCCTGGACTGGGTTGCCCAGGGAGGTGGTTGAGGCCCCATGGCTGGAGGTGTTTAAGGCCAGGCTGGATGAGGCTGTGTGCAGCCTGCTCTAGGGCAGGGTGTCCCTAGGCATGGCAGAGGGGGTGGAACTGTCTGATCCTTGTGGTCCCTTCCAACCCTGACTGATTCTGTTAGTCACAACAATCATCCTTGCTCCTGTTGGTGCATCCATTCTCCTATGAATTCACAGGGTGGTGATGCTCTGCCTCTGGATGCTGACTGCAGGGAAGAAGGCTCTGAAGTTTCATCTGCATTGTGGGGGGCTCCTTTCATCACCTCTGTTCCATATATACAAAAGAATTGGGCTATCTGGAGTGGGACACAGAAACAGTGGATGTTGCTGAAATAGGAAGCATAAACCTCACCCTGAGCTTCCTCTAAGCTTCTTCCTAGAGGTTTCTCCTTGACGAAAAATTATTTTCTGCACCCCTAGCCTTGATCCAGCTAAATGCTTAGCTTCAAACTGTCCAGCCCCCCGAACTCATGCAAATACCTGCATGGATGGGGCTCATAGACCCTTCTCACCTTGGGGCAGCTCATGCCTCTCCATGCTTAGACCCAGGTGGACTCTTAAGGTTTGGTTGTGCAAGAGGTCTGGTTTCCCAGACCCCTGATCTGCAGTGAATTTAAATTCTACAAACCCTAATGCAAGGGACTGAAATGCATATTGATTAAGGGCCTTTTATGGATGCCTTGCAGAGCACATTAAAAACTTATTTAGAACTTGTGTTCCAGTATTAATGACTCTTGTCACTGGCACTTTGCATTAATTCAGTCCTGAGTTCTAATTGAAATGCTTCAGTTAAGACAAATTCCTTCAGCCAGAGAAGACAAAGTGTTCTTTCAGGTGTGAGCCACAGAGAGGCTTTCAACCTCAAGGTTCCCAAATTCCAAAGAAACTGTGATGCTCCTGGAGAGGGGTCTCTGTCCCTCCAGTGCCTGGCTATGGGTTGTCCTTGGAAGGACTATTTCTTTGGACTTGCCCTACAGGCACTCGATTTCAGGGGGCTGTAGAACAAGCATTTTGCTGCCCTAGCTCTCAGAGCATCCACAGGAGGAAGACTGGTGGCCAGTAACTGCACCTATGTGCAGCACTCAGAAGGTGACGGTGCTGGTGATACTAAGGCCTCACCTCTGAAAGCAGTGGTTCATATACATGCACCACACAAATGTGAGGCAGTTACTGCTGTCACCTCATGCCTCCTTAGTTGTGTTTTATTTGACTTCTACATCTGATCCTGACTAGTTTATTCCTACCTGTGAAGTTCATGTCTTAAAGGGCACCTTGATATGAAAACACCTCCTGGGAAGGATGTGGTATTTTGTAAGGGGAGTAGCAAGACATGGCACATTGGGGCTGCCAGGATTAATACAACCCAGCTTGGTGGAGGCAGCAGCTTATTGAATATTTGCTGGCTCCCTGGTGGCCAACATAGGAGATAGAAGTCTGCATTGTGGTTTGGTGTAGAAGACCAAAGGTCTTGTTTGTTATGGAGACTTCCTGCTCCATGACTGGTGCCTTCAACATGGCATGAGAGGAAGGTTAACTTTGTGTTTCCTTTACCTCCAAAGAAAGACAAGCCCACAATAAACACAAGGCCCCCAATGAGTGGTGCAATGTCAAATCCAGTGTTCAGCCCTCCTAGGGCCAATGCCTAAGTGGAAAGCTTGAGCCCCAGCAGTCTTCAACTGCCTCTGTTTTGTGACCAGAGAGACAAGTGTATCTGTGAATTTGTCTCTGCTCCTGAGCTCTGAAAAGAGATCAATATTTTCCATCCAATCTCTGGTGGGACAGGATGTTGAATGGCAGTCAGTGCTTTCACCTCATGCACAGGCCTGGAGCCAAGGGGGTAGTTGAAGGGATTTCCAGACTATGTGGCATCAGTGCAGGATAGGAGGGTCCCCCCCATGCACTGGAGGGACCTCTGACCATGAGAGCTAGAGGTTAGTGACTGGTCACGACCTGTTATGGTTCTGGTCTAAAAAGCCCTTCCTCCATCCACTGATTGCATGCTAAATGAGGATGTGGTCTTTTATGACAACACATAAAAGGTGAGCCAGCTGGGATCTGAAGTGCTTCTCTCTACCATGAGTGGCTTTCCTATAGGTCTCATAAAAGTCACTAGTCACCAGACACTGCCCCAGGGACTGAGCCGTTCATCCAGACCATCACACACGCAGTACAGCGGTGATTTGTGTGTATGTGCTGTGAGGAGTCATAATTCAGGTGGTGGATGATCATTACCTCATAGAACGATACAAAGAAAAAATATTTTGCCAAATGCTTCAATTTTTTCCCCCTTAAATATTGATTTCAGTCCATCTCTCTTATTTAGCTTCTTGGTGACTTCCTTATGCCAGCCATTATAAAGAATCTCTTCATCTTGTCAACCAGAAATCAATTTCTTGACAACAGCTGGAATGAGCACTCACCCTCACAATCTTGCTTCTCACAGGAACTCTCTCTTGAGGCAATGCACACACATAGCTCCCCAAAATGGACTCAACCTGATCTAGCAGAGAAGCTCCTCACAGGCAGCATGGAACACTCTTTAATTTGAAGAAAAGATCCAAGTCTGAATCCGCTAGAAATAATCAATAGTTTTACATCCAAAGAAAGTCTGTGCCTCTTCCTAGGTGGTAAAAATGCTGCCTTACATCTGACTGTGCCATGGTGGCTTTTTACAGGCTCCCAAACCCCACACTGAGGCATCCTCCAGATCCAACACTGACCTATTGGCCTAACTTTCTTAGGGTTTTAACTAAAAGTAAGAGCTATACACTCCCAAGGTCAGGCAAGAGTGCACTTCTATATGTCTTGACTGTTTTAAGGAGCATGTGTTAGGCTGGACCTTGCCAAAGACTGCCCAAACTTTCTAACTGCAGTGCTTCATGCACCCAGGTAGATCCAAACAAAGGCCTCATGAAAGAGCCCTTCAGATCATAGACTCAGAGAATCATAGAATCAACCAGGTTGGAAGAGACCTCCAAGCTCATCCAGTCCACCCTAGCACCCAGCCCTGGCCAATCAAGCAGACCATGGCACTAAGTGCCTCATCCAGGCTTTTACAAGATTACAGCATCACAGGCTCACAGGATGTTAGGGGTTGGAAGGGACCCAAGGAGATCATTGAGTCCACCCCCCCTGCCAGAGCAGGACAATCCTATCCAACACAGATCACAGAGGAACACGTCCAGACAGGCCTTGAAAGGTTCGAGGGAAGGAGACTCCACAACCTCTCTGGGCAGCCTGTGCCAGTGCTCTGGGACCATTCCAGGAAAGAAGTTCCCCCTTGTGTTGAGCTGGAACCTCCTGTGCTGCAGCTTCCACCCATTGCTCCTTGTCCTATCCCAGGGAGCAGTGAGCAGAGCCTGTGCCCCCACTCCTGGCAGCCCTCAGATACTTATAAACAATTATCAAATCCTCTCTAAGTATTCTCCTCTCCAGACTAAACAGCCCCAGGTTCCTCAGCCTCTCCTCATCAGCCATGCCCTCCAGTCCCCTCATCATCCTCCTAGCCCCCCGCTGGACCCTCTCCAGCAGATCCCTGTGCCTCTTAAACTGGGGAGCCCAAAACTGAACATAGTATTCAAGATGAGATCTCATCAGGGCAGAGCAGAGAGGGAGGAGAACCTCCCTTGATCTTCTGGACACACTCTTCCTAATACACTTCAGGACCCCATTGGCCTTCTTGGCCACCAGGGCACATTGCTGTGCCATGGATGTTCTCCACCAGGACCCCCGGGTCCCTCTCCACAGGGCTGCTCTCCAGCAGTCACCTCCCAGCCTGTACTGCTGCAGTTTATTATTCCTCCCCAGGTGCAGGACTCTGAACTGAGGAACCCAGAACTGGACACAGTGCTCAAGGTGTGCCCTGACCAGTGTAGAGTACGAGGGAAGAATAACCTCTCTTATCCTACTGAATACACTGCTCCCGATCCAGGCCAGGATGCCATTGGCTCTCTTGGCCACCTGGGCACACTGCTGGCTCATGTTCAGCTTTCTAAATCTGCTGAAAGTTGTGTGGAGATGCAGTTCCATTGCTGCCATGCTAAGCTTCTTCCAAACCATTCTGTGATTCCTAACAACCCATGTGGAAGCACTCAACCCATCCAAGAAATTCAGAAGCCAGAAGTGAAGGGCTGCAACTTGAGCTCATCTTTAATTATCTGGAGTTTGTTCACACTGAAATCAAACAATCAGAGTGAAATATCCTACCAGCATAGCCCATAATTCACAACTGTGTTGACTTCTCTCCTAGGCTACAGTGACCTCAGTAAATAACAAAAGACTGGATCCTGTCAAAGAAATCAAGGAGGAGATATCTGAGGTATTGGGCAGATGCTCTCTAAGGCACATGAAAAGTACAGCAGCTTGCTGTCATCCTGCAAGAAAAACAGAAAGAAAGCACAGGAGATCTAATTCATCAAAAAATGTGAGCTTAATGCAGATTTGTGTTTCTATATTGCAGCATCTGGAGCTTCCAATGAGTGTGACCACATCCTCCTTGAATTCAGCAAGCCTTTAAAACTGAACCACAAAGGAAGCACAGAATTTATTTATGTAGGGGAAAAGAAAAGCTTTTGTTTTCTGTTATTTTGCAGAATACCATTCTGACATATCCCTGCTTCTTCTGGGACCTGTGCTGTGCAAGCAGATCTTTGTTGTCTCAAAGGGCATACTTCAGTCTCTCATCTTTAAGATACATTTCACTCTCCTGCCTTTAAGACAAGGTAGTAATATTGTCCTGACCCAACAGAACAGAGAGACACAGAACAAAACAAGGGGACACAGTCTCAAGTTGTGCCAGGGCAGGTCTAGGCTGGATGTTAGGAGGAAGTTGTTGGCAGAGAGAGTGATTGGCATTGGAATGGGCTGCCCAGGGAGGTGGTGGAGTCGCCGTCCCTGGAGGTGTTCAAGCCAAGCCTGGATGGGGCACTTAGTGCCATGGTCTGGCTAGGGCTGTGTGCTAGTTTGAGCCTAGCTAGCATGTTTTGGTGAGAAGAACTAGATGATAGGCTGTAAAATGAAAACAATGGTGAGGTCTACTTCGCTCAGTCTTGCTGAGATGTATACAAAAGAAGAAAGGCAAAACAAAGATTAGGGCATTTGCTTCTTCTTTTGTATACATCTCAGCAAGACTGAGCGAAGTAGACCTCACCATTGTTTTCATTTTACAGCCTATCATCTAGTTCTTCTCACCAAAACATGCTAGCTAGGCTCAAACTAGCACAGGCTGGGTGCTAGGTTGGACTGGATGAGCTTGGAGGTCTCTTCCAACCTTGCTTCTTCTGGGACCTGTGCTATACAAGCAGATCTTTGTTGTGTCAAAGGGCATACTTCAGTCTACCATCTTTAAGATACATTTCGCTCTCCTGCCCTTAAGACAAGGTAGTAATATTGTCCTGACCCAAGAGAACAGAGAGGATTGTGTTATTGTACTGCTAGAGCATCTGACTAGCCTGACAGAATAAATAAATCAGATCTCACCTGCTCCTCTCTCTTCAAGCTAGTAACAGACCAGTCAGGGCATCTTCTTTGATTTTCCATCTCTCAGCCTCCTGCAGCACCTGTCAGCATCCCATCTGTTGGAGAGGAAGCCCATTTGGCTCTGCTCTGTAGTTATGTCATGAAAAGGACCACAAATACTTCATTCAGGAGTCTGAGTTTCATGGGAAACGAGCAAGTTTTGATCTGTAACTCACTCCGTGGACAGGTAAGTCACTGAGACCAAACTTGAGCATTGCCTGATGGTACAGAGCTGGTGGGAGATGTGTTCCCATTGCCCCAAGGCCACGTTTTTTTATCAAGTCCAGAGTGTTGGGCTGCCTCTCCCACTGGTCATCACAGCCAGCACTGCCACCTTCCCTGTCACACCAGGACATGTGGGTGCTCTTCCCTGGTGAAGAGTTGTGTGGAGAGCATTGCTTTGAGGATAAGCTGATAGTTCTGAGTCACTACATTAACAAAAGCCTCAGAAAAAGCAATGAGACAGGATTGCATTGCATTGCCAGGGCACAGCACAGCACCACTTCTACAGCCCCATTTCCCAGATGCAATCTTTAGCAGTGCCATATAGAAACAGGGACCCCAGAAGTGAGCTTTTCCCAGGAGACAGGCTGGTGGAGGTAAGCAGCGAGTCTTTGTGCTGGGGATGGCTACCATGAACGGCAGATGGTGCAAGAAGGAAGCAGAGCTGGCAGGATCAGTCAGCATTTTTCCTAGATGGTGAATCAAAGCCAGCCAGCTGCTGGCTCCTGCCTTGCCTGCTGTCCAGTCCAGGAGACCAGAGGAGACTGGTTGTGGAGGGCTGGGCTGTGAATGTGGGAAGATCTCTGAGTGAGGGAGAGCTTTGAAAGCAAGCAAGCAAAGTGCAGAGACATAATGAACTCACTCTAGACTGGGTGGGGTGGAAGACCAGAACATGAATCAGCTACTAAGCGCTGAAACAAGGCTAGTCTTGGTCATTTGGAACTGGCTGCCACTAACTGGACTCATTGCCAGCCAGTTCAGTGCAAGCTGGACAGGATATGCCTGGCAAAGAGCCTACTGAAGTTTATTAAATCATCATACTGTTGCTGCCTGAAGCCATTCCTATACAGCACTCTGGAGTGGCTTGTGCAGCAGTACTTAGCACCCCAGAGCATCTCCCAGGCATCTTATTCCTCCTGGGTGGCTGTAGCTCTACAGTGAAGCCTGCAGTTGGTTAGTGTAAAGGAAGATGAACACAAGCCCTGTGAGGAGAGGCTGAGGGAGCTGGGGGTGTGCAGCCTGCAGCAGAGGAGGCTCAGGGCAGAGCTCATTGCTGTCTGCAGCTCCCTGAAGGGAGGCTGTAGCCAGGTGGGGTTGGTCTCTTCTCCAAGGCAACCAGCAACAGAACAAGGGGACACAGCCTCAAGCTGTGCCAGGGGAGGTCTAGGCTGGATGTTAGGAGGAAGTTCCTGCCATAGAGAGTGATTGGCATTGGAATGGGCTGCCCAGGGAGGTGGTGGAGTCACCGTGCCTGGATGTATTGAAGCAAAGTCTGGATGAGGCACTTAGTGCCATGGTCTGGTTGACTGGATAGGGCTGGGTGCTAGGTTGGACTGGCTGAGCTTGGAGGTCTCTTCCAACCTGCTTGATTCTATTATTCTGTGATTCTATTATTCTATTGACCATTGTTTCTGCACTGTTATCTTTTCTGGTTTGCCCTGCAGGATGTAAGAGCAAGAAGTACAGGAGGAATGATCCACAGCTGAGAAGAACCAAACCTACATAGGGCTTCTGTGGCTCTGTCATGACTATATGGGCATGAGACAAGAGAAATTATGAGGGCATGACAAGGTGCTTGATCATGAGACTTGAGATACACAATACCCCTGAATAAAGTGATTTTCCAGGGGATCTCTGCTCTGAGGACAGGCTGAGATAGTTGGGGCTCTGCAGCCTGGAGAAGAGAAGGCTTCCAGGAGACCTTATAGAGGCCTTCCAGTACCTGAAGGGGACCTACAGGAAGGCTGAGGAGGGACTATTGCCAAGGTCTTGTCATGACAGGAGGATTTTGTTTACATAGGTGACTTTTTTTTTGCTCAAGACTCCATGTGTGGGGGATGCTCTTACACTGAGGTTCATAGAAAGCAGCACAGGTGAGGGCAGTCTCATCTTGAATATGAGCAGAGACATTTGTCATGTTTGGTGGTTACAAAAATGGGGGAAATATGGCAGTAGGTCAGGAAAGTTTGGGTGCAGAAAACCTTTTTTTCCAATAGGAAAGGGAAAATCCAGGCTAGTTTGCAGGGAATGACAGGAGATATCTGTTATTTGGAGTACAGAGAGCAGAAAAATAGATGGAGGGCTTGGGAGAGCTGAGTCTGAGCTAGCTGCAGGGTGTCACAGCAGGGAGGTTAGCAGAGCAGCAGAGAGCTCTTGTGGTCACCAATCCTTCAAACCATAGAAAATCTTCCCAGACAATACAACAAAGCCATTTTGCATTGGATTAAACATCTGGTTCTTGTGGCCCTGCTCTCTAGATCTGGCCCTAGAGCTCAAATTACTGCACTCCCTGATTACAATGGCATCAGGTGCACTGAACATCTCATGCATATTCCATGGCACAACTGCTCTACAACATGTTTTCCTCATTCTTCTGGTGCCAATGTCAGTCAGACATCCTGCATTTCATAACCTGCTTCAAGCAAGATCAGAGTCAGGTCCCTGGCTGTGGTGGTGCCTTTCACCAGTTCTTTCTTTAGGCTGTTTTTCTGTCTTTCCTGTCCCACAGCTGACAGGGAAAGCACTGTTCTTTCAAGGCTCCTTGTTTCTGTTTGAAACAGTCACAGAAAAAGTGACAATTAGGAAATACAGAACCTACAGTATCTGCTTTGGCAGGGACAGCTCATCCCACTGCTTTGTGAGTCAAACCAGTGACTGCCTATGGCAGATGGAGATGCTGCTGCCTTATATTCTTAGACCTGCAGGGCCTTGGACTCAGTTGGAACAGCTTGCTAAGGAAGCTTGTGGGTGCCCCTTCCCCAGAGGTGTTCAAGGCCAGGTTGGGTGAGGCCTTGAGCAACCTGATCTAGTAGAAGATGTCCCTGCCCATGGCAGGGGGAGATGGAATTAAATGATCTTTAAGGTCCCATCCAACCCAAACCATCCTAACATTCTGTGATCCTTATGGGTCACTTCCAGCTTGATAGATTCTGTGAGGAGTCTGTGATTTCAGGGTGCTCAGTTGCAATGGAGAACATAAAGCTGATTAGAAGCAAATGGCAGGGCCAGATAACATTATTTGGGAGATCAGGAGACCATCTAGGGCAGGATAGCAGACAGAAACTTCAGCCTTCCCATATTATCATAGAATCATAGGATCAACCAGGTTGGAAGAGACCTCTAAGCTCATCCAGTCCAACCTAGCACCCAGCCCTGTCCAGTCAACCAGATCATGGCACTAAGTGCCCAGGCCAGGCTTTATCTGAACACCTCCAGGGACAGCTACTCCACCACCTCCCTGGGCAGCCCATTCCAATGCCAATCACTCTCCCTGTNGTGTCCTGAGCAGTGCTGAGCACAGGGGCAGAAGAACATCCCTTGTCCTGCTGGCCACACTGCTCCTGAGCCAGCCCAGGATGCCATTGGCTCTGCTGCCCACCTGAGCACACTGCTGCCTCATCATCAGCTACTCTCTACCAGCACCCCCAGCTCCCTTTCCTCCTGGCTGCTCTCAGCCACTCTGTCCCCAGCCTGTAGTGCTGCTTGGGGTTGTTGTAGCCAAAGTGCAGAACCCTGCCCTTGGCCTTGTTTAGTCTCATCCCATTGGCCTCTGCCCACCCATCCAGCCTGGCCAGGTCCCTCTGCAGGGCTCTCCTACCCTCCAACAGATCAACACCTGCTCCTAGCTTGCTGTCATCTGCAAACTTACTTATGCTGGATATTGTCCTCTGCCAAAACGATTGACGGTTGCTAAGTGGTGTCAGTGTATTTCACGGATCACGGATCACAGAACTCTTTCAGTTGGAAAAGACCTCTAAGATCATCGAGTCCAACCTTCAACCTAAGACCACCATGGCCACTGAAGTGCTGGGGCTATACATTTCTTGATTTCCCCCACAATGAAGGAGGGTGGCAAAAGTGTATGAGTTCACTGCAGCTGAACTGAACTCATACCAAACCTAAACATATCTAATGTTGATTTCTGTTCTCTAAAGCATGCCCAGCACCTGAAAGATTTAACAAAGTCCAAGCTCCTTTCTTCCTGTCATTTACAGAGCAGAAGTCTTCTGGCTCAGCTAAGGTGAACCTGCAACCTCCTTTCCAGGTTTTGTCTGGCAGTTCTAAGGCCCCAAAGCTGCTGCCAAACGCTGCCTCAACCTTTTTTTCCTTCCCCTCCAAATCGAGGGAGAATGAAACCCAGTATCATACCATCCTGTGACTTCCACTTTCTCCATCTCAAATGACAACCCAAAATCTTACCAAAGCACAGAGTTATGAAAGGGAAGGCAAAGAGGGAGAAGGAAGAGAAGACAGCACTCTAAAACACTGAACAAGCCTCATTTTCCCAAGAACCCCACACAATACCCTCTCCCTCCTGATTTTCATACGGCAAGAGCCAGCCCCTATCTGTCAGTGCATCACTGTCACCTTTTGCTGGGACCTCCACACCCTTGCCCAGGAAAGACTACTGGGTTTGGCAGTCCATGTGAAGCTCCTGCTCTCTGCTAGTTCCTCCTGTCCCTGATACATACCTTTTATTTCTACAGGACACCCTCCTGTGCCTCCATAGGACCACAAGCCTAGAGAAACTCCCCCCAAAAAAACAAGATTGGCCATAAGAGGAGGAATTACCCCAAAACAGTCTGGGACTGCAGATGGAGGTGACATGGCAAAACAAGGTTCTAACAGATGATAGAGGGTCTGGGATAATAGACAAGGACTTGAAATCATCCCCTGTTACCACTCCCAGGGATGCAAAAATGGAGTCTGAGGTGCAGAGCAGAAACCTATCAACGGCACAGGAACCATCAATGCTGCCTGGAGGTTTACCTGTTCCCTCCAAGTGAGGACCAGCCAGCAGTGGGGATGCTGAGAAACGTGGGGCTGATGTGCACTCCTCCACTGCAGCTAGCTCCCTGCAGTTCATCTCTCCACATTTCCTAGTATTTGTTCTCTTCTTCTGGGAAAAAGAGAGAGCTGCAAGAGGCCCATCTCATAAGGGATGTTTAGGGAAAGGAAAGTCCATTGTGTGAAGGAATTTGGTATTTCAGGATTTGTTTTCCTTCTGACACAGAACAAAACACCACCATCTCCAAACCCTCCATAAGGCAAAACAGAACTAAACAAAACCAGCAAACAGTGGCATTCGGTTTGGACATGGACTGTGCAAGCACTTCTTAGCTTTTTGGCTTTTCAGTCGTAGGATACCTGCTACTGCAGCTCTTTCAGAGAAGGAAAAAAAAGAAGTAAAAAGGAAAACAAAATCCACACCACCGGAGCAAAGAAAGGAAGCCTTTCCCTTCCCTGCCTCAGTGGGTTTTCTATGCAGTGGCAAGGGATCAAAGCAGCCCCCATCCTTCTGCCCTAGGTGGGAAGCCAAGCTACAAAGGAGCCTTCAGGTCTTGAGTGATAAACCCAGGGAATGGGCAGTGCAGTGACCCTGTAAGACACCAGCAAAGTTGTTTTGTACCAGCTTTTCTTGATTAGAAGGACTCCTGCAAAGCAGTGAAGAGATTTGAGGAAATTTGATGTTAAGGGCTGGTACTGGGGGAAAGTCACTGCTCTGGGCAGTGCTTTGGGGTCAGACACTGCAAATGCCTTTCACTTCAGGAGTTCCCAGCCCAACTTCCCCAGCCTCTCTGATGGGTTCTTGTGTCTCCTAACGCTTTCAGCCCCTGGGGTGGCGATATTTGTGGGTACTGCTGCTCGAATGAGTTTTCTCCGTGGTGCAATCCCCGGGTGCTGATGCCCTGCGCGGCGGCAGGGAGCAGCTCGCCACCACCTCTCTCCCTGCGAGCGCTCCCCGAGCGCTTGGCATGGCGCCCGGCCGCCTTTCACTGCTGCTTTTTCATTCGCCTTAATTCACTGCGTTTCCTTTCTTGCTCCTTGCGGGGAACAGAGGGAGAGCTTGTTCCAGCAGACGGGCCCCATCCGCTCCACCCGGCTCTGCTGGAGCGAGGGTTGGAAAAGAGGGATGGAAGGCGAAGGGGGTATCTCTTTCCCACCCCTCTGGGGCCCCGAGCGCCGCCTGCGCGCTGCTTCCCAGCAAATACGGTAAGCGCTCAGCCTAAAAATGTAAGTCTGATCTCATGACACAGGGTGGCCCTGCATTCCTCACCTCTGACATAACCCACTGGGAGTGGACTCCGCACAAAAACACAAACAAGATGTACTGGCGGGCTGGCGGCTGGCAGATGTGCTCCGCAGCCCCAGCGCAGCCCCCCGCGCCGGCTCCGGCACAGCCTGTCCCCTCCCGGGCAGGGTAAAGCTGCAGTGCTCGCTGCCAGGACAGAGCTGTCCCTTGCCTCCTGGAGCAGGCAATGCAAGGGAGGAGTGCCCCAGCCCCCTCCCGGGAAGGGTAAAGCTGCAGTCCTCGCTGCCAGGACAGAGCTGTCCCTTGCCTCCTGGAGCAGGCAATGCAAGGGAGGAGTGCCCCAGCCCCCTCCCGGACAGGGTAAAGCTGCAGTGCTCGCTGCCAGGACAGAGCTGTCCCTTGCCCCCTGGAGCAGGCAATGCAGGGGAAGTGTGCCCCAGCCCCCACCAGCGGCCCTGCGCCCCAGGACTAGGGGTGGTGGGAAGGTAATTCGCTGTGGTTTGGTATCATCCAGGGAGCGGCTGAGCTCCTCTGGGATTTTGCTCGGTGAATGCCTGAGGGCGTTTTGAAGGACTTGTGGTGCTTTTGCAGTGGATTGGTGGTTGTTATTTTTTTTCCTTGTTTTTGTTTCTTGCTGCATGTGAATCTGTCGGCGACAGGCTCTGCCGTGGCCGTAGCTGGTGCAGCTGTGCTGGCACTGCCCCCCTGTCCCCATTAGCCTCACACTCAGCTGCAGCTCCACTGCAATGCCGTTCGCCCTGGTTGCCCAGGGTGCATCATACCCACATGGAAGCTGTGCCCCACCACAGAGCTTGGCTCCCAAAACCTTGGCTGCCATGGGGTGGTAATTCCTCCCTGTACCTAGACAGGGCATTGGGATTAAATGATTAAATGAGAGATTGTGGAGTCTCCTTCTCTGGAGCCTTTCAAGGCCTGTCTGGATGTGTTCCTCTGTGACCTGTGCTAGATTGTGTGGTCCTGCTCTGGCAGGGGGTTGGACTCGATGATCTCCTTGGGTCCTTTCCAACCCCTAATATCCTGTGATTTGCCAGGGATCACAGAGGGAATAGGGAGAGGGCAACGGTTTGAGTCCTGATACCATGAACAACAGGCTGACTTTCCTCTCAGCCAAAACCTCCTGCCAGTCCAGCCACGTCTCGAGCAGGGGACAGATCCTGCTCAATGCAGAGCTGACCTCCCATTTCACCCAGCCATGCCATGCTACTTGTTTACTTGAAAATGTCCTACACATTAACCACAACCTCTTTTCCCTTCTGTTGCACAAAGCTTCTTTCCTAGAAAGTGGCTTTGTAACACTCAGTCCAACCAGCCCAGCTCTCCTCCATGTGTGTAAAAGCAAACTTTCAATGACTGGCAGGTTTAGCTCAGCTCAGACACCTCCAAACCTACATGCAGATGAATTGGGAGACTTGATCAGCTGCTTGCTGATACAGTCCTGTGAGACTGCCAGCCCCTTTTGCAGAGGAATCCAGTAAGCAGCTAAGCAGTCAATCAGCCTTCCAGTCCACTCCTCAAACTCACTTTTTTCTTTGTAGTGCTTTCCATCTATCTCTTCCTGCTCCAGCATTCCATAAAGCTAGGAGGGCCAAGCAGAGCCTGGGCAGTATCAGAAGTGTGGCCAGCAGGGCCAGGAGGTGATTCTTCCCCCTCTACTCCGCTCTGCTGAGACCCCACCTGGAGTACTGCATCCAGTTCTGGAGCCCCCATTACAAGAGGGATGTGGAGATGCTGGAGACTGTCCAGAAAAGGGCCAGGAGGATGCTCAGAGGGCTGCAGCAGCTCTGCTGTGAGCACAGACTGAAAGAGTTGGGGCTGTGCACTTTGGAGAACAGAAGGCTCCAGGTGAGCTTCTCGTGGCCTTCCAGGATCTGAAGGGGGCTACAAAAAAGCTGGAGAGGGACTTTTTAGGCTGTCAGGGAGTGCCAGGACTAGGAGGAATAGAGCGAAGCTGTTGATGGGTGGGTTCAGGCTGGATGTGAGGAGGAAGTTGTTGAGCATGAGAGTGGTGAGAGCCTGCAATGGGTTGCCCAGGGAGGTGGTTGAGGCCCCATGGCTGGAGGGGTTTAAGGCCAGGCTGTCTGAGGCTGTGGGCAGCCTGCTCTAGGGCAGGGTGTCCCTGGGCATGGCAGGGGGGTTGGAAGTGGCTGATCCTTGTGGTCCCTTCCAACCCTGACTGAATCATATGATTCTGTGATTCTAAGATTGTCCTTTCTGCAGACATGCCTCCTCTGTTTCTCTCCTAACCTTTCTGTGGCAGTAAAAGCATCTGTTTGTTGCTGCTTTTTCTTTGGCTTTTTAAAAACATTTTTAAAAGGAAATTAAAGCCCAACAAAACCCCCAACTCACTCCTCCTTCCTCCACAATACTTGCAAGTGTTCAGGATTACTGCTCCTCTGGCAGAGGATGGTTTGCAAGAGAAGACAAACAATGGTAGCAAGAAACAATGGTCACAAGACAAACAATGGTTCGAAGTTACTTCTTCAAAGTACAAAATAGTTGATGCCAGAGAAGAAGGAGAGTGCCTTTGCTCATGGTTCCAAGACTTTTTTTCATCCACTTGGAGAACCTTGGGGTTCTCCATTCTTTCCTTTATCTTGAGGAAGCACTCTGGCCATGCTCAAGCTGTTGGGAGCGTGGGCTTGTCTCTCTCCACACTGATGATTGTGTACAACCCTTTCTGTGATTTCTTCTCCATCTTTAATCTTTTGAAGTCAACCCAAAGTTGGTGCTGATATATTTTAATGTGCTAGGCCCTAACCTGGGCTAAAAACATAGACTCATAGAATCAGTCAGGGTTGGAAGGGACCACAAGGATCACGCAGTTCCAACCCCCCTGCCATGCCCAGGGACACCCTACCTTAGAGCAGGCTGCCCACAGCCTCATTCAGCCTGGCCTTAAACACCTCCAGCCATGGGGCCTCAACCACCTCCCTGGGCAACCCATTGCAGGCTCTCACCACTCTCATGCTCAACAACTTCCTCCTCACATCCAGCCTGAACCTGCCCATCTCCAGCTTTGCTCCATTCCTCCTAGTCCTGGCACTACCTGACAATCTCTATGTCAACTACATAAGCCTTGTAGGAAAATCCAAGGCATGAAGGGCTTTCAGCTGGAGATAGTTTTTGAGATTCAGCCATTGGAATGGGCTGCCCAGGGAGGTGGTGGAGTCACCATCCCTGGAGGTGTTCAGGCAAAGTCTGGATGAGGCACTTAGTGCCATGGTCTGGTTGATTGTCTAGGGCTGGGTGCTAGGTTGGACTGGCTGAGCTTGGAAGTCTCTTCCAACCTGGTTGATTTGTTGATTCCATGATTCTAACCCCCCCTGCCTGACCCTCCAAACTCACTTTGAACGTAAGGCAAAGTCTGGATTAAGGTAGGAAGGTGGGAAGAAGGTGAAAGGGTGATTGGGAGCCTCTCCTGGGGACTGAGGTTTCTTGGAGGGCTGTTGTGTTTCTGTATTACTTTTTGACTTGTCTATTTCTGTATAGATTGTCAATACCTGCTTGTGTCTTGTGCTAAGCTGTAAATATAAAGCTTCATTCAATTTCCAGCTCAGCTGAGTCTAGTCTGGGTAATTTTCTTACTTGAGGGGGGGTGGGGAGCAGGTAACACACAAACCATCACAAGAAGGAAACTTGGAACCCTCATTTCATTTGTGCCAGATGTGATGTAGGAGGCTGGAAGACCTCAGGTAATTGATTTAGTTGTGCAGTTATTGCGGCAGGAGTTATAAAATCTGTAGTTAATTTTATTTCTGGAAAGCCCTGCCCATAACTCTATACAAATGAGTTACATTTGGGTTCTAATTGGGTTGGGAAAATCTTCCCAAGGATGCTTATGGGCAATTCATTCAGTTAGCAGAATCAGAACATTGGAAAAGTTTAGCCACACAATGGCTTTGCCTCACTTAAAATCAAAGGCAGCCTTCACTGCGGTGGAGTAGAAATTTCAAGCTAGTGCCTGGCTCCTTTGTGGCAGTCTTAGAACTGCTCAGCCCTTGAGAGGCTTCCAGATCTTCCCAGGGTGCTGGGAAAGAGGCAGATGATCTCTGATCTGATCCTGGCTCTTGGCATGAAGGTTTGCAGAGGAGCAGGCAGATCTCTTGCAGATGTGCAGAGAGCACCATGTCAGTGTCACTTCTTGCCACAGCATGAGGCACTTAAATGACTTCTGGGAAACTTGAGGCACTTCAGCTTGCAGGTAGTTCAAGGCCAAAACATCAGGGCTAAGCTGGTCTGAAGCATGAGGCAGAGCAGAACACATTGTCCAAGAGCAGTGAGGCAGAGGCAGCTCCACGAGGCAGAGGCAGTGAGGCAGAAGCAGCACAACTGCTTGCAACTGAGCTCCGTTTCTATTACTTGCCCGAGGGCAAAGGCTCCTTTGGCCACAGAGGTTCACCAATCAAAATGGCATTTGCCAAGCTGACCATGTTAGGTGAACCCAGGCCTTGCTCACCCTTATTTGGCAAGACACCAACAAGCACCTAAACACCTGTGGGTCCCTGTTTGTCACTTTGGGAGGGGACATCATGGCCCAAGCCTTTGTTTCCCTCCTGCCCTTGCTTCCCCCATCAGCAGAAGGGTGAGGCAAGCCAGGACATCTAATAGGCCTATTAGCCTGCCAGGACAGTAATCTCTTGGACCACATTCAAACCACTTCCCATGGAGCCTGGTAAACCCTAAAGCCTCAACAGGGCTGGGGCGAGAGCATGAGCAGTATCACCTAGAACAGCAGTGGACCCAGCACACTCTGCAGTTCTTGGGGAGCTGCAGGACCCAGTTCAAGCAACCTTTGAATGATGTTTTTGTCCCCATTGATGATGTACAGAACTAAGGGTCTGGCAGCTGTGGAAACACAAAGTCTTGAAATACCCATGGCTTTCATGATAACAGCATGGACTGAGGTCTGTAACAAGCTCCACTGCTGGCAGGTTGAGGAGAGCCCTACACCATGACCAGTTCTCCCTGCTGTTTGCAGCTGGAAACTTACAAATAAAAGAGCCTTGCAGTGCAATATTTAATTCCTAATATCCTAATTCCTTCTCTGGAGACTTTGAAAGCCCACCTGGGTGAGGTCCTGTGTGGCCTGCCTTAGGTGATCCTGCATGGGGCAGTGTGATTGGATTCAGTGATTTCCAGAGGTCCCTTCCAAACCTTACCATTCTGTGATTCTATGGTTCAAAAACATTTGCCACAAAATAAGGCAATTAAGAACCTGAAACACTTCCCAACAAAGTGCTGCAGAAACATGATGATGTTGTTCGTTTTGTCTGGACCTGAGCCCAGGGCCTGGGACTAGACCTGTCATATCCCCCCACTTTCACAGCCAGGGCCTGGGCTGTGTTCATGTTCTATCACAGGGTGAGAGCTTTCCTGGAGCTGCCAAAAGGGCCCAAACACTTTCTTCTGTAATCTATCATGACTGTCAGGATGCCAAGAGACATGCCAGACCTAGACCCTGGGCCAAAACAGCGATGTAGACATGTCCAGAAAGGAGAGCTGGCACAAGGTGTTGTAAAAAGGGAGATAGATGAAGCTGAAGGCAAATAGTTTGGTAATCTCTCTGGGAGGTTAGGCTTGGCAGTGGGCTGAGTATGTCTGCTCACCAAGAAAGGAGGAGGCAAAACTTTATCAGCTTGGAAAAGAGCTGGAGCTTAGGAGAGCTGCAGGGAGTTAAACAAAAAGCTTAGAATCATAGCATTATAGGATTGTTTTGGTTGGAAAAGGCCTCTGAGACCAAATCCAGCTGTGGACTTAACACCACCACGGCCATTAAACCACATCCTGAAGTGCCAGTCCCTATAACGGCCCCAGCAAGGTTGAGGTGAAGGACTCAGAGATATCCCAGTGAGGCCACAAACATCTCTCTGAAAGAGGTTTTCCCAGGAAAAAAGATCATATTCCAGGTACTGAATCCATGGTAAGTGACTGGAGGAAGGAGTCTGCACTTTGCTCAGTGTTTGTTCAGGGGAATCCTCCATGAGTCTCAACCTCCATGGTGACCTAGAAAGTTAAATCTCAAAGGATGGGAGAGGGCAATTCAGTCCCCAAGCTGGGAGTAGCTATGGCACAATGGGTCAGTGAGGCAGACCAGGGACACTGCACAAAATCATTTCACCTAATTAGCTCAGGCAAGATAAGGATACCATAAAATCATAGAATCATAGAACCACCCAGGATGGAAGAGACCTCCAAGATCACCCAGTCCAACCTAGCACCCAGCCCTGGACAATCAACCAGACCATGGCACTAAGTGCCCCAGCCAGGCTATAACTGAACACCTCCAGGGATGGTGACTCCACCACCTCCCTGGGCAGCCCATTCCAATGCCAATCACTCTCTCTGACAACAACTTCCTCCTAACATCCAGCCTAGACCTCCCCTGGCACAGCTTGAGACTCTGTCCCCTTGTTCTGTTGCTGCTTGCCTGGCAGAAGAGCCCAACCCCACCTGGCTACAGACTCCCTTCAGGTAGCTGCAGTCTCTTCTGCAGGCTGCACACCCCCAGCTCCCTCAGCCTCTCCTCACAGGGCTGTGCTCCAGGCCCCTCCCCAGCCTTGCTGCCCTTCTCTGGACACCTTCCAGCACCTCAACATCTCTCTTGAATTGAGGAGCCCAGAACTGGACACAGCACTCAAGGTGTGGCCTGAGCAGTGCTGAGCACAGGGGCAGAAGAACCTCCCTTGTCCTGCTGCCCACACTGCTCCTGAGCCAGCCCAGGATGCCATTGGCTCTGCTGCCCACCTGGGCACTGCTGCCTCATCATCATCTTCTCTCTACCAGCACCCCCAGCTTCCTCTCTGCCTGGCTACTCTCAACCACTCTGTCCCCAGCCTGTAACACTGCTTGGGGTTGTTGTAGCCAAAGTGCAGAACCCTGCCCTTGGCATTGTTCAGTCTCATCCCATTGGCCTCTGCCCACCCATCCAGCCTGGCCAGGTCCCTCTGCAGGGCTCTCCTACCCTCCAGCAGCTCCACACCTGCTCCTAGCTTGGTGTCATCTGCAGACTTACTGATGCTGGACTCAATCCCCCGGTCCAGATCACCAATAAAGATATTGAACAGGACTGTGTCCTTGGGGAACACTAAATCATAGAATGCTTTGGGTTGGAAGGGACCTTTAAAGACCTTCTAGTCCAACTGCCCTGTGATAAGCAGAGACATCATTAACTAGATCACGTTGTTCAGGGGACATCTTTAACTAGATCATGTTGTTCAGAGCTCTGTCCTGCCTGATCTTGAATATTTCCAGGGATGGATCTTCTCCCACCTCTCTGAGCACCCTGCTATATTACCAGAGAGGTTGCTTTCAGTACTTAAGGCCATCCAGTCCCCTGCTGAACATTTTTGATCAAAGTCTTTCCAAGCTGATCTATTTTCAGCCCAGCCCACTCAATACCTTGATTGCTACACAGCTCTTTTAGCTGCTCCTAGGTAAACATGCTGTTGCTGCTTGGCATTTTGCCTCATGAAGCCCAAAAATACAAGTGGCACAGAAAATAGGAGAAGCTGTTCTCCTTCAGCAAGAAAAACAATGCTATTTCTGCAAGAAACCATTTTAACACACACCACTGGCCATGCACTTACACATACTTGAGCTAGGGGTCCAGCTGTTGGCATCCTGTCTGCCTGTACGGTGACAGAAACAGAGAGAATCATGCACATGTAAACCTAGAGACAGCTTCAGTCTCTGCCTGAATGCAGAGCCTTTGTTATGCTGAGATAACAGGGTCTGACTCCATGAAAACAGGTTCACATGTACTGATCTGAGCTCAGACCAGCAGGGTTATGAGCTCTTCTGGAGACCTGCTTCTGCTGCTGTCCTGAGGGAGGCTGACCACCATTGGCATATCATAGAGTCATATCATCAAATAAATCAGGTTGAAAGAGACCTCCAAGTTCTATCACAGGTGTAAGCTGCAGCACAGGAGGTTCCAGCTCAACACAAGGGGGAACTTCTTTACTGTAAGGGTCACAGAGCACTGGCACAAGCTGCCCAGGGAGCTTGTGGACTCTCCATCTTTGGAGTCTTTGAAGGCCTGTCTGGATGTGTTCCTCTGTGATCTGTGTTAGGTAGGATTGTCCTGCTCTGGCAGGGGGGTTGGACTGGATGATGTCCTTGGGTCCCTTCCAACCCCTAACATCCTATGAAGTCCCCCTGCGAGTTCCTGTGAAATCACCCAGCCTCCATGAATCCACTGCTGGACGAGAAGACCTAAGTCATAGAATTGTAGAATCAACCAGGTTGGAAGAGACCTCCAAGCTCAGCCAGTCCAATCTAGCACCCAGCCCTGGCCAATCAACCAGACCATGGCACTAAGTGCCCCAGCCAGGCTTGGCTTCAACACCCCCAGGGATGGCGACTCCACCACCTCCCTGGGCAGCCCATTCCAATGCCAATCACTCTCTATGGCAGGAACTTCCTCCTAACATCCAGCCTGAACCTGTCCTGGCACAGCTTGAGACTCTGTCCCCTTGTTCTGTTGCTGCTTGCCTGGCAGCAGAGCCCAACCCCACCTGGCTACAGCCTCCCTTCAGGGAGCTGCAGACAGCAATGAGGTCTGCCCTGAGCCTCCTCTTCTGCAGGCTGCACACCCCCAGCTCCCTCAGCCTCACTGGGGTGTGCTTTGTACCCCGTGGTGGAGCCAGGGGTCCAGAACAGATAATCTGGGGACCACTCTGAGTTAAAAGCTGTTACTTCACTTCTGGAGGGTGTGCATTCAAAACTGATGTTGTCCATTCCTCGCTCAAATCCTTGTTTCGCCACAGGCTGAGGTGGCCCCATGTGAGATGGAGCACTGCACAAGAAGCATTTCACGAGTTCTCTGTCAGTCAAGCAGAACCAGATCAGGCTTAAGCAAATCAAAATCAGAGCTCAGCCCATATCAGATGTTATTAGAATGGGCTGCCCAGGGAGGTGGTGGAGTCACCGTGCCTGGAGGTGTTCAAGCCAAGCCTGGCTGGTGCACTTAGTGCCATGGTCTGGTTGATTGGCCAGGGCTGGGTGCTAGGTTGGACTGGATAAGCTTGGAGCTCTCTTCCAACCTGCTTGATTCTATGGTTCTGTTTTTGAGGAATGACAGTGACAATGGCCAGATCTTGAAGTCACATTTTCAGCTTTCCCCCTAGTAAGTAAACACACCGAAGTCAACAACAGATGGAGCATCACATGGAGTTAACACAGGTCAGCACAGACTTCACAGAACCCCTGAGTCTGAAGTAGAAATAATTTGGAGGGGGGACCAGCTGGGAGATTACTGTGAGAGATTGAGGAAAAAAGCAAAAACAATATTGGCATGAGCTGCCTCCTCTGCAATATGCAGCTGAAAGTTTTGGGTCTGAGGAAGGCAAAGATGGGCAGATAACAAAGCAGGATGGCAGCTTTTATTCTTTTGGCCTTTTCCTTTGGCTGGAGACAGAGAGAATGCGAACCAAAAGGTGTTAAAATGATAATGAAATGGACACAATTAAAGCAGGCAAATGCAAAACAGACCCAGATTTGGTGTGACAAGAGCAGATTGAAGCGATGTGCCAGAGAAGAAGGAGAGCTTTTTCAGGAGTTGGTATAGTCTGGGGTGATAAATGAGGGATTCAGGCAAGTGGAGAGCTGCAGTAATGGGCTGTTAGTGTGGAGGAAGATGGAAGGGAGGAAAGGGAGCAGAGGACACCTATTAATAAAAAAAAAACCACATTCCATATAAGATTTATTGTAGCTCAGAGCCAGAGAGTCTTTCATGCCTTTGCATCTTTGAGCTAACATTACCCAAGAGTGGGCAGTGGCAGGGATCTGTTATGAGCCATTGAATTCAAGTGGAGAAGAGCTCCAGCTTCTAATATGCAGAAATGAAAAGACTTTGGTTAATGGAAATTTCAGTCTGAGAAACCTGTTCTGTAATAACAGAAGAGCATTAGTGCTTCTGAAGACACAGCTGGTCACCTCTGAATGCAATATCAGGTGTCCAAACCAAGATTGCTCAGTGGAGGACTTCAGGATGGTGACTATGGATGAATTCAACACTGGACAGAAGCATCATTGGTTGCCGTGGGACCCGAGTCAGTAGCTAGTGACATCCAAAGAGCAGTCCCATCTGGCCATGGGGAGAGCAGTGACAGCACAGAAGGATGAAGTGATCACAGTGGAGAAAGAGCAGGCCATGAACTCACCCCAAGGGAGAGCCAGAAGGGGCTGGTTTTGTCTTGGAGGTAGAGAGCTGAGGCAGTGTGAGAGTGATGCAGGAACACAGAAGCATGCAGGTTGGCAAAGCCCCTCAGGATCACTAAGTCCAACCTAGAACCCGACTCTGCAAGATTCACCTTAAACCATATCTCTAAGCACCACATCCAAACCACCCTTAAACACATATAGGGTGGGTGACTCCACCACCTCCCTGGGCAGCTCATTCCAGTCCCTGACCACTCTCTGCATGAAAAACTTTTTCCTAATGTTGGTCCAATCTAAACCTTCCCAGACTGAGCTTGAGGCCATTCCCCCTTCTGTCTCCAATTACTTGTGAGCAGAGCCCAGCCTCAGCCTCTCCACAACATCCCTCCAGGTAGCTGTAGACAGCAATGAGACCTCCTCTCAGCCTCCTCTCTTTCAAAGTGACCATCCCCAGTTCCCTCAGCTGCTCCTCTTAAGATTTATTCTCTAGATCCTTCGCCAGCTTCATTGCCTCCTCTGGACCTGCTCCAGCACCTCCACATCTCTCCTGTATTGCAGTGTCCAAAACTGAACACAGAGGTAAGGTTGCTTCCATACAGGGTGTTAATGGAACAGGTACTTGGAAGTTCCCATTACAAACAATGCTGGGAAGTTGGAGTCAGTGAGTTGCCAAAATACTCTGAGAGCTGGAGGTAATTATCACAGGGAGAGGGTTAACAAACACAAGCTAAAATTGGAAGTGGACTTGATTACAGCTGAGGATTGCTTCCAAGGGGCAAGAATACAAGCTAAAGGGCTGCCTGATATACTGGAGCAAAATGTGACAACAGCAGGGAGCCAGAAAGCTGAGATCCAGGTGAATGTGTATTAGAAAGGATGCTGAGAAATCCTTAGGGTACACTTGCAGAGCAGCAGTATCTGTTCCCCTACACCAAACCTTGTGTGCAGCTAGCAGATTCTTTGGCAGGACATAGAAGGAGGCATCCTGGAGGCACAGTAGCTTTCCTAATCCATTTTGGGTTGCTGCTGGAAGATGGAATGAGTGTGTCCTGGCCTCCATCAACTGCTCCATTGGGATTTCAACAGGTTTTGGTAGATGAATCCAGCACCTAATGCCTTCAAGTCAGTGCTGCTTACATAGCAAACTGAGCTTTCAGCCAGCAGATGAGCTTCCCAGAGGGCTATCTGTTATCTTTAATAGCTTGTGGATGGGCAGAGGTTGAGATGTTCCTGGCTCCAGCCTGCCCATCCCCACTCATGCTGTCTGAGATGCTGGAGGTAATGCCAGGCAATTTACCTACCAACAGCTCTTCATACTGAGCAAATACTCATTTTAGCATGGTTTTAATGTACCCCTCACGAGTGACACCTAAATGTCAACCACAAAGTAAAGCAGTGCTGCCTAGGGAAGACCTCACTGTGCCACACCTCCCTGGTGTAGCTCAAGGTTCTATCAGTGAGTGCAGAGTCTGACAGTGAGGCAGTATGAAGAAACCTTCTGTTTCTAGGGGGGAGTTTGAGGCATTGTGGCCCATTGAGGTTGCTGTTGCAGTCCATGCACTGTTAGTACTGGGTATGTTCACAGAATCACAGAATCAGTCAGGGTTGGAAGGCACCACAAGGATCAGGCAGTCCCAACCCCCCTGCCATGGGCAGGGACACCCTACCCTAGAGCAGGCTGCCCACAGCCTCATCCAGCCTGGCCTGAAACACCTCCAGCCATGGGGCCTCAACCACCTCCCTGGGCAACCCAGTCCAGCCTCTCACCACTCTCATGCTCAACAACTTCCTCCTCACATCCAGCCTGACTCTCCCCACCTCTAGCTTTGCTCCATTCCCCCCAGTCCTGGCACTCAGAGCCTAAAAAGTCCCCCCCCAGCTTTTTTGTAGCCCCCTTCAGATCCTGGAAGGCCACAAGAAGGTCACCTGGGAGCCTCCTCTTCTGCAGCCTGCACAGCCCCAACTCTTTCAGTCTGTGCTCACAGCAGAGCTGCTGCAGCCCTCTGAGCATCCTGGTGTCAATAATGTTGGTCAGTAATGGTTACTGAGACCTCCACCCCCACTCCTTGTTCTCAGTGGCACTCGTTTCTGACACGGGTTTGCTCTCTGGTGTTTGAAGCCAAGTTTCTCGTCTGGTGACAGTGTCCCACATCCGGCAGGGGATACAGCAGGGGGGCACGGTTCTGCTGTGACATTTAGAGTGACCAGGAGGTCACTCAGCCGGAAGAAAATGAAAGCAGCAACCGTCCCGCAGCGCAGGGCAGCCGCAGAGCTGCCCCCGCAGAGGAGAAAGCACAAGCAGGGCAGTAAAGAGCTGCCTTTTGCTTCACATCACAATCCTCTACTTTATGTAAAAGACTTCTTAAAATCACTAGAAAATCGGCAGTCTTTTTCCTTTCCTTTCCTTTCCTTTCCTTTCCTTTCCTTTCCTTTCCTTTCCTTTCCTTTCCTTTCCTTTCCTTTCCTTNTTTCTTTTCTTTTCTTTTCTTGTCTTTTCTTTTCTTTTCTTTTCTTTCCTTTCCTTTCCTTTCCTTTCCTTTGCTTTCCTTTCCTTTCCTTTCCTTTCCTTTCGTTTCCTTTCCTTTTTTTCATGTTCCTTTTCTCTTCTCTTTTATTTTCTTTTTCTTTTTCCTTTTCATTTTTTTTTCTTTCCCTTCCCTTCCCTTCCCTTCCCTTCCCTTCCCTTCCCTTCCCTTCCCTTCCCTTCCCTTCCCTTCCCTTCCCAGAGGATTATGCTGTGAGACATTCTTGCATCAGTGACTTGGCACACCCCATGCCAGGCTGCTCAGGCAGCTTTCCCAGCTTCATTACCTCTGCTTCTGCCTCCTTCCATGCTGCCCTGAAGCTGCCTCTCAAGCTGGTGATCATTCGCTGTCCCTGGACTCCTAACTCACTCTGCATCTTTTTCCTCCTGCCCTGGGCTTCCTTCTCCTCAACCTCTGCTTTGGCTTAAGAAATGGTTCTGAAATGTGTACAATGTATTTGCAACACCCTTTGAGTCACAATAGTGTATACTGTTGTGGCTTCTGTCCACTTGTGCTTTCTCTCCACTTATGCCTCCACTTACGCTTTCTCCCTGTGCTGTGCTTTACCTTGGGAAGGGCTCTTCTGTGTTCCTACTCAGAAAGAAGAGAAGGGAAAAAAAAAGCTTTGGTAGGTTTTCCAACTTCATTGCACAGAGAAACCCTGACAGCTTTGGCCAGCATTGTCACTTGCAGGAAGACAACTTGTTAGTCATTAGCAGGGTCTGCTTTCACTTTTGATGAAGACAAATAAAAGCCAGGTCTTTGCTATAACACAGTGTGCTTCTCTTTCCCACTGTGGGCCAGAGGACACTGCCTTTCCCAGAGGACAGGGAGCCACATGAAAGCCTGGAGGAGAGGAACAAGGTAGTGCTTTAGCACCAGCAGTGCTCTGAATTCATGTGCCTGCTCCACACCTTCCTTTGCTGACTGAAGAAGAGTACAGGCTACCAGAAAGGAAGCAGACCCACAATAGTAGAGGGAGAAAAGGGAGTTCAGGGTTTCCAGCCCCATACTCATCAACCTAGGACCTCACTCCTGGTTCTTGGGCTTCTGTGAGGATGCTCTTCACAGTGTCTGATCCATCTCTACTGTATGCTGAAACAGTTCCACCACTTTTGGCAGAGCCTGGACAAACTCCATAGCACACTACAAGACAATGTGCAGAGCCAGAACAGATGTGCTTCACGTGCTACTGGAACACTGCCAGGAGCAGTGTTATGGACATTGTCTTGAGGGACATGAAGTTCTCCATGGCTCCAGCTTTAGGAATCTTAACTGTGCTCTTGCTGGGAGGTTACTTAGGCTGTGGTTTCACAAGCATCCCATGGAATCATATAAAACAGGGCACCTAAAGTGATAGCAGATGTCTGTGAGAAGCAGATGAACCTTACCTCTGCCTGAGGGTGATGAAGCATTGGAGTTACACTAAGGTTGTAGACCTCCATCACCAGAGTTTTCTAAGGATGAAGAGGAGAAATGTCCATCAGGAGTGACACAGGCTGAGTCAGTCCTGCATGAAAGCAGAAACTGAATG
The DNA here is from genome assembly GCA_013400475.1 of Tricholaema leucomelas. Taxonomy (NCBI): domain Eukaryota; kingdom Metazoa; phylum Chordata; class Aves; order Piciformes; family Lybiidae; genus Tricholaema lacrymosa; species Tricholaema leucomelas. The sequence continues at coordinate 3,584 of WAAF01010431.1, read as the reverse complement.
CTGCCTAGGCCTGCCCCTGCAGAATGCAAACAGCTGGGCAGGGCTCAAGGTTTGCCTTCCCCTGATGGTCACTGAGGGCTTGGCAGCATTCAAAGGGCTGTGCACAGGCATTGAGATCTGTTGGAGGTGACAAGAGGGGTCCTGCAGTGATTCTAAACTGCACCCCTCTGGCCTGAGGGGACACTTACTTCAGACAGGCAGGGGGACTGTGCCAGTCAGCGCTTAGCTGCCAGAGGCTCTGAAGGAGTTCCACGGTGGCTCCTGCAGAGATACCTCAATAAGATAATGCACACATCTGCTCCTGACCAGAAGGAGATGGGAAACAGGAGGTGACACAGGAAGATCCCCAAAGGGAAGCCCAGCCAAGAACCACATCTGAGGGTACCCATAATAGCTGGAAAAGCAGCACCCTTGGCTATGTCAGTGCAGCTGTGTATGATCTTCAGCAGCATTATAAAAGCCACACATGGCCTGACCCAAAGCCCTTTGGAGCAAGTAAGACAGAGCCTTGCTTCCAGTAAGAACCTGGAATGGGATGCAGTCAGGGAGAAGGGCAAGGAGAGTTGTGCAACCATCTGCCAAGCGTTTGTCTAGAGGAAGATACATGCCAAGCAGTGCTTGTTCCCTCCCCTGTTCCCATCTCCTCCTTAAGGGAGATCTGTCTCAAAGGGAAAATCTGGTAGTTTCGTACCAAACCTTCTGGATGGGGTCTGGTGCTAGTGGCAAAGCCTCCAGCCCTTGGCGTGGTGCCTCTGCTGGGGACACAGCACATGGCTGGCTTCAATTAAAGTGTCCCACAGCCCTGCGAGCGATGGGGATCACAGGCACCAGCAGCAGGCTGACCTATGCACAGACAAATGGGTCTTATAAATAAAATGAATGTGTGCAGGACAAACAGGGAGTCTGTCAGCTGAGCAGCCCATGCTGGAGCACTGGGGAGTGTTTTATTGGCAAATAAAGTCTTAAATACCATTCTCCATGCATGGATGAGGGTTGTGTGGCTTCTCATCAGCAAGCCCTGCTGCCTGCTCCTGCATATTGATTCACAGCTGAATGGGGACCTTCAGTTCCCTTTGGTGGCTTTGGAGAGCATGATTGACACCCCCAGGACAGAGTTTGAGTTCAGCCCAGAAACAGAGAGCAGAGCTCAAGGCCGTAGGGACATCATCGACAGGAGTCATGTCCTCATGAGGCCAAGCTGCTAGAGCCCTGCAGCTTCATACAATCATAGAATCAGTCAGGGTTGGAAGGGACCACAAGGATCAGCCAAGTCCAACTCCCTTCCATGCCCAAGGACACCCTACCCTAGAGCAGGCTGCCCACAGCCTCAGCCAGCCTGGCCTTAAACACCTCCAGCCATGGGGCCTCAACCACCTCCCTGGGCAACCCAGTCCAGCCTCTCACCACTCTCATGCTCAACAACTTCCTCCTCACATCCAGGCTGACTCTCCCCACCTCCAGCTCTGCTCCATTCCCCCCAGTCCTGTCACTCCCTGACAGCCT
>WAAF01010429.1:0-10267 GCA_013400475.1 Tricholaema leucomelas | reverse complement strand
CACTAAGCGAGTTGATGCACACGTGGGTGAGTGAGCTCGTGAGCGAATGCACCTGGCACATAAAATGCGCTGTTGAGCGAATGCACTGGCACGTGAGCCTGTGCATGTCTATTTATTAGCTGTGGGCCGAGATCAGTGGTCTCATTGGCCACCAATAACCACTCAGGCTTGCAGTCAGCCAACCTTGCTATAATAGGCAAGGAGCCACAGGCCTGGACTTTCCAAATACGGGGCTTACATGGGCCTAGCACCTGGCAAGCGTGAGCTGAGCCTGTGGGGGCTTACACAGACTCCATGGCATCAGGCCTGTTGTGCCCCTCTGTGCTGGTCATGTGCTCACCTTTGATTGAGAAGCAGGAAAAATATGCAAGTCTGTTTTCAGGCCTGTGAACCCTCCATGACAGTGGCATTAGCCTGTCTTTTGTGGTGTCTAGACAGGAACAGTAGATACTGGGGGAATAGGTAAATTCCTGATAACTTTTTTTATCTTGTGAAGTCTGTCGAAATAATTCAAGTATCAGGTTGCCTCCTTTGTTGATCAAGTATGGGCTTTTTTTGCTCTTTCACTTGCCTGCTAGGTTAGGGTAGTCTTTTAGGAAGACTACTGGTATTCTCTACTGCAAGAATTCAGTCTTCACTCTTTTCTCCTTATTATATAAGGTAATTTGTAGGTTGAGGAAGCAGAGTACAAAGAACAGCTGCACATGCAAAGTCAGATGAAAGTTTACTTAACTGTCTATACCTCAGAAATTCTTTTTTTACGATCCTTATTTCTACCTGGTGGCAGCTGCTGAGTGATACTCCTTTTTTCCCCTTTTTGATTGATGTTAAGTCTTAAGAAGGTCAGTTATTGGGTTCAATATTAGTATGCAAGTCTAGTATAGGATAATCTATCCGATTATCCTGTGAATTATGCAAATTAAGTATCTTATTTGAGTTTGAAATTTCATCTCAGCAATACAGAACAAACGTTTGAAATAGCTCCTTACACTTTTGTGCCTTCATCCTTCATTCATGTCTCCATTAATCCTCCAAATTGTAGGAAGATACCCCATTCCAAACAGGATCCAAAGTTACTTGATTTCACTTCACAAATACATGTCTGCTTACCAGTTTCCAGACAGCATGTAATGAAACTAAATATTAAACTGTGTACTCAGAAATTAGGTGCTTTGAAAAGCTGGAACAGCAGTTTGAGGTTTTGTGAGAGCATTTTGTGAATGTTTAAAGGTCCTGGGGTTTGTTAGGAGGTGTGTGACCAGCAGGTCGAGGGAGGTTCTTCTTCCCCTATACTCTGCCCTGGTGAGACCTCACCTGAAATACTGTGTTTAGTTTTGGGCTCCCCAGTTCAAGAGGGACAGGGATCTACTCAAAAGAGTCCAATGGAGGGCTGTGAAGATGATTAAGAGTCTGGAGCACCAGCCCTATGGGGGACCTGGAGCTTTTGGGCTGGTGAAGAGAATACTTACAGGGGATCTAATCAATGTTTATAAATATCTGAGGGCTGGGTGTTGAGAGGGAGGGGACAAACTCTTCTCAGTTGTGCCTTGTGATAGGACAAGGGGTAATGGGTGTAAACTACAGTACAGGAAGTGCCATCTCAACGTGAGGAAGAGCTTCTTTACTGTAATAATCACAGAGCACTAGAACAGGCTCCCTAGAGTGGTTGTGGTTTCCTTCTCTGGAGACTTTCCACACCTTTTTGGATGCATTCCTGTGTGACCTGCACTAGATTCCATGATCCTGCTCTGGTAGGGCAGTTGGACTCGATGATCTATGGAGTTCCCTTCCAACCTCTACTTCCTCTGAATTGCTAAGAGTTTTTTTTCAAACGGAGAGTTTGTCTTGATAGATGTTGAACAACTGAAAGGAAGACTTGAAGGAGCCACTTAGATTCTATGAGAACTTGGGGAGTGAGATGAAAGCAAGAGAAATAACTGATGGTTTCCATGGTAATGCAGTCATACCTTTTAAAGGTGCAAATAAGTATTCCTGCCAACCACAATTTGTTACTGCAACTGTTGTAACATATCTAAAGATCAAATGTTTTCCACTTAAACAGTGAAAATTTTGCCTGGAGTCTCTTACTTCAAAATATGGAAGAGGAGAGTCCTTAGTTGTGAAGAGGTGTCTTAATTTCATTATCCCTTCCTTAATGTCTGCTGACAACAGTCTAGCTGAGGGTGATGCCTTGGATTATGTCACCATAGGGGAGATGCTCCAGCCCTCTGATCATCTTTGTGGCCATCCTCTTATGCTGGAAGCACCAAAACTGGACACAGTACTGTATTAGGGCTTCACAAGAAGAGAGTACAGGGGAAAGATTGCCTTCCTTAGTATAATAATAGGAAGGATATAGTACCTGAGTGAAAAGGAGGAATATAATACCTGGGTTTCTTCTTGTGAGTCAGTTTGAGTTCAGTGATGACAGTTACTTTTTTTTCCCCTAATTGTTATGTATAGACTTAAAATAAATGGCTGTTTAATGTGACTTCAAGTGCATTGTTTTACGTGTTCTTTTCTCCAGCACATTTTCAGTTGTTCTTGTCTGACATATATATGAACCAGATTTAACCGTTTGGAGATTGAAAACCCTTATGTATGTTACTAGCAATATTGTAAATTAATCAGAAGGTATATCCTCATGTTGGAATTTTGTTGTTTCTCAACACATTTCATTTAGCTTGTATATTAGAAGCAAAGCAGATGCATTTCTTACCTTGTGATAAAAGTTTGACCTGTTTCCTGCTACAGTTACAGTATTACTGCTAGGAACATGTTTCATCTGAATGCAGTTTTGATTTAGGAAGGCAAGGTAGGAAGGGTCGAAACAGTATGTGGAATTAAAACAGACTCATGAAGTAACGTGCAAGAGTTCTAATAAGCATTTAAGAGTAGAGGGTGTTTTAATACAAATGATGTAAGAATAGGAGTATCTAACACAGAAAGTTGAGGTTTATTGACAACAGTGAGATTATGCTGTCCGCAGGTATGCTAAAATGTTGTCTGTGTTGAACAATGTAGTATTACTTTCCTTGAGATGTGAATTCAATTAGAACTGTTTTGTATCATGGTCTTGTCAGTTGCCTTATTTAAGGCATTCACGAATTCTGGAGATTTTCAAACTCTTTGGTTTGTTTTCTGTTATGCTGAAAGATCAGGTGGAACAGTGTTATAATGTATTCTTAATCCATAAGCAGAAATGTAATGTCTGCAAATGACTGTTTTTGTCTGAACTTGCCTGAATAATTTCCATTCGGTTCTGCATTTATGGGCTGTTTTGTTTAGTAGCAGCAAGGTTTTCGCTTCATCGTTTACGTTGCTGTGTTGTTATAGTCATGGAGTTTTGTGTAAAATTAAAGTACTAATGAAATTAAAAGAGTTCTGTAAGACTACACGTGGCAGATGGTTACGTTTCTTAGGTCTGAAATACAGTACATGCATGTTGCTTTTTTCTCTATTAACGGTTTTAAAAAAAAATATTTCTAAAAATAGAGACTCAAAGGGCAGCAGCAGGAGATAAACAACTTAATACAGAGAAAAAGTGCTGTGGATGAGGAAAATGCCCGTTTGAAGAATGAATGCAGTATCTTGAACCAGAAACTTAAAGATAAAAGCCAAGAACTTAAGGTATATTGACTTATACATAGTTTCATAAGACTGTAGCTTTGAAGTAGTTCTTTAAGCAATGTCAGCCTTTGTGGCACAGAAAGTGACAAGCTTGGAGAAAAAATTGCCTTAGGCCTTGCTATACCTTACCGTTTTCTCACATACCAACTCTGAGGAAGATGCTTTAAAGCCAAGAATCCAAGCTTTATAACTTTCAGATAAATAGTTAATGATGGAAATGGAGCAAAGAAAGTAGGAGTGTGAAGATGTGGCTTCTTGTAATTAGATTCTGATGGGACTGGCATTATTAATTGATAAAGCCGAGGTCTGGGAGGATATGTCTGTGTGGGTCTCAAAAATAGCTGGGGACAGCATCAAAGGCAGCTTGATCAATTAATGGGCTCTTTGCAAATGTGTACTCATCAAAGCTGTCATCCAGTTAAAAAATATGACCCTTCCACCTGCATGAAAGAGGCCAATAAAAGTACACAGGTGACCTTGGCCATCAAATATAGAAGAAGTTGCTGTGAGGGTAAAACTGCACAGTTTATATTTGCTGATTAGTTCTCACTTTTTTTGTTTATCGGCCCTTGTGGTACTGTTCTACAGGACACTGAGGAGTGCACACAGAAGAAGGAAGAGCAAAACAGACTGGTTATAAAAAACCTGGAGGAGGAAAATAAGGGATTAAACACATGCTGTGCTGACCTGATAAATGACCTGGAGAAACTGAGGAAGCAGGAGGCACAGTGGAAAACAGAAAAATCTGGCAGTGATGCCAGAATAAAGGTATGAAGCGGAATGGACTCCTGGATGTTATTTTAGAATTAGCTTCTCCAGACATTTTTACTACAAATTATTTTCTTTAAATAACAAGTTATATATTCAAACTACCAGTAGGGACTTGCATTAATTTACATTCCTTCGCTTAAGACCCACAGCTTTTTAAAAATTGATGTTGCAAATCAGGAATCTGACTTCAAATAGTCATCTTAAAATGTAATCATTAAAAAATAAAAGATACTATATTTTAAGATAAAACATATATGTGAAAAAAATAAGAGCTTAGAAGTTCTGTCATTCACAATTTTTTTTCCTCAATGTGTAATTTACTTACTTATAATGTGTTTGCAGTGGACTTGGTACTTGCTGTTTTGGAAGAACACTTTAAAATAATTTTAACTGCTGTTTTGAATAAAATGTGTCCCAGTCTCCATAGGGCTCCGTTCTGTCAGAGGCCTTATTATTGCATATAATATACTAAAAATTATTTTCACTATTTTTAATGAAATGAAAAAGGAAATAATTGAATTTATAGTACACAATATTGTGTCTTTTATTTACATTGTACTTCATCCTGTTTGATGGTGATTCTTGGCAAGCTCTTTTTAAATTCCTGTGAGCAGTAATCCATAAATGTGATATCAAAGTGTTTGGTTGCTGCTTATGTGGACTTTGTAAGTGAATTCTGTTTCTTTGTGTAGATGATGAACGAGTACAGTGCTGTGCTTTTTTGTAGTTATCAAGGTACATAACATTCTGGTATATTCATGTATTCATATATTTAGGTATTAACTTACCTAATCAACATCTTGCCCAGAAACATCTTGTTTTCCTGTGCTAGCAGTTTGTTGTTTCTGGTGACACTTCCAATTTTTGTGCTAATGCAAATGCTATGTAAAGAGTTTCATTCAGGTCCATTAACAGGGGAAGTCAAGCTCTTGCAAATTGAGGATTTTGGAGTGGTTATGGTAAAGGGATTGTAAGATTTTTAGGACAACAAATGGTTAATTGATGCTTTAGGGAAATAATCTAATGTGCAAACCGGTGTAATAATTTTCAAGTTGTCAAATGTAGTTTTTGTAATACTGCACATATTATTGAAAATAGTTGTTATTCATGTTGTCAAGGGAAACAGAATAATTTTTATTGTATTTATCTTCCGGACTAACAAGGCATGCTGAAGAATGAAAGATGCATCACATTTATGTGATTCCAGGGATGGGAATAAGTAGTTTTGGCGTTTCGGAATGGAGTCACAAGCAGGAGAAAGTGATCTTTAGAATATGACAGAGGTAACTTCTTGAGATGCATATTCCTGAGCCAGCCAGGAATGATACTCAGCTGGATGTGCTGTTCTAAAACAAGGAAGAACTCAGTAAAGAAATAATCATCAATGACAACCTTGCCTATACTGACCATGATATTGGAAAGATCAAGATCCAAAGAAGATGAAGGAAGGGCATTAGCGCAGTACCGTCTGGAACTGAAGAGAGTGCTCAGCTTGTTTAGGAAACTGGTAGGTGGCATTCCAGGAAAAGCAGCCCTGATGAGTAAAAGAACTCAGGCAGATTATCAGGTCTTTAAAGACATCTTCCACCAAAGCCCAGTATGGTTCATACTGATACTTAGAAAAGCAAGCAGGTTTATCAGGAGATAGCTTGGCTAAATAGAATTAATCACCAAACTCCAATGTAGAGCAGGAGAAGAAAGCAGTGTTCAAGAAGTGGAAACTGAAAGCTGCAAAGGGGAGTTCAGAAACATTGTCTAAGCACTCCAGTACAATAGTAAACTACCTACAGCTGAAACTTGCAAGTGGTGACAGGTATAATAAGAGATTGTTGCACTAATTTAGTGCTAAAAGGCTGAACAAAGAAATCACAGAATCACAGATTTAACCAGGTCGGAAAAGACCTCTAGGATCACTGAGTCCAGCTTATTTCCTGACCCTTCTAATTAACTAAACCATGGCACTAAGTGTCTCATCCAGTCTCCTTTTAAACACCTCCAGGAATGGTGACTCCACCACCTTCCCAGGCAGCCCATTCCAATGACCAGTCATTCTTCCCATGATTTTCTTCTTAATGTCCAGCCTAGACCTGCACTGACACAGTTTGAGACTGTGTACTCTTGTTCTATCACTGAGTGCCTGGGAGAAGAGACCAACCCCTGCCTGACTACAACCTCCTTTCAGGTAGTTGTAGACAGCAATGAGATCTCGCCTGAGCCTCCTCTTCTCCAGGCTGACCAACCCCAGCTCCCTCAGCCTTTCCTCTTAGGGCTGTGCTCCAGCCCCCTCACCAGCCTTGTTGCCCTTCTCTGGGCATGTTAAGCACCTCAACATCTTTCTTAAATTGAGTGGCCCAGAACTGGACACAGTACTCAAGGTGTGACCTAACTAGTGATGAGTACAGGGGCAGAATGACCTCCCTGATCCTGTTGGCCACACTATTCTTGATACAGGCCAGGATGCCATTGGCCTTCTTGGCCACCTGGGCACACTGCTGGCTCATGTTCAGTTGGCTGTCAGCCAGTACCCTTAGATCCCTTTTTGCCTGTCTGCTCTCCAGCCACTCTGTCCCCAGCCTGTAACACTGCATGGGGTTGTTGTGGCCAAAGTGCAGAACCTGGCATTTGGACTTGTTAAAACTCATACTATTGGACTGCACCCATGTATCTAGCCTGTCCAGATCCCCCTGCAGAGTTCTCCTGCCCTCCAGCAGGTTGATACATGCTCCCAACTTGTGTCATCTACAAACTCACTGATGGTAGACTCAAACCCCTCATCCAGCTCATCAGTGAAGATATTAAGCAGGACTGGGCCGAGCACTGATCCCTGGGGCACATTACTGCCAACGGGATGTGGCACAATTCACTATCACTCTCTGGGCCTGGCCATCCAGCCAGTTCTTAACCCAGTACAGAGTGCCCCTGTCCAACCCAAGAGCTGCCAGCTTGGCCAGGAGTTTGCTATGGCAGACATTGTCAAAGGCCTTGCAGAAGTCCAGGCAGACTACATCCACAGCCCTCCCCACACCCACTAGCTCAGTTACCTGGTCATAAAAAGAGCCTGTTGCTTGAAATAAAGGATAAATTAGAGACAGCAAGTGACTGGATGTTGACTTTCCTTAATGTTCTCCAGGAAGATTCCTCCAAGCATTTGTGCCTAATCTGAGAGAACTTCAGTAGTACACGTGATTGAACCAGCTGAACTCCATCCAGGGGTGCTGAGAGAGTTGGCTGTTATCACTGTCAGGCTACTGCTCACTGTTCAGAAGCAGTACATATCAGGAGATATCCCTGATGGAAAGGATAAGCCAAGAACAAAGATTGGTTGGCCTCACTGCAGTCCCTGGGAAAATCACGAAGAAAGTAATCTTGGAAGTAATTTCAGGGTACCTAATTGGTAAAGGAGCAACTGACTAGGAACAGTCATGGATTTATCAAGAGTGAATGGTCCTGAGCAACCTGGTTGTCTTTTGTGACGTTTGTGTCTTTAGACAAAAGGAGAGCTCAGATGTGACTATCCTTTAAAAGATTTTTTGTCTTTTTTTCTTGGGTTAGGATGTTATTTGGATGTGTGAGTTCTAAGAGCTATTGTTGATGGATTTGTATTGTCTGTAGACTGGCAATAAGTGGTGTAGTACTGCTGGATTTATCCTGGGCCTGTCTTGCATAAATGTTATTCAGTGATCTGTAAGAGAGATCTGTAAGAGGGCATGCCTGTTGCAGATAACACCAAGCAGGGGGAAAGTGAATGTGCTTGAGGAGTCTGCAGCCATCCAGGGGGACCTTGAACAAATACAGGCCGACTAGGACAGATGATGAGTCCTGTCCTGAGAAGGTAGAGCCCTGTAGCCATAGACATCTGGGAGACAGTGCTGGGCACTGGCAGGCAGGCAGCAAGCTGCATCAGGACCAGCCTTTTACACTCAGCAATTAGGGCCAGCAGTACCTGGAGTGGCAAGAGCAGGTCATGGTCCTAAAAGCCAGGAGAAGAATCAACCCCCTCTCCTCAATTCTCTAGATAGCGAACCCATTTTCATGTAAACTGGCTGAAGGTGAGACAGTGCAGCTGGAGACTTTACCTTGTGAAGGAAGTCTGTGGGACTAGCTGGTTCAGATAGGAGAAGGAATGACCCTGTCAGGGGCTGTCCAAAAGCATCCCTCTCACCAGCAGAAGGGTGTGGAGGAAAGACACACAGTCAGACTCTTCACAGCTTTGTGCACTGGAATGGTGGGAGCTAGCACAAGCTCTAACAAGAGAAGCATAGAAGCCTTTTCCTCAGGAGGACAGCTGAGAAGTGGAGGTGGGTCCTGTGGAGTCCAAGCTATCTCTATTCTTGGAGTTTTCAGTCTCTAACTTTTGAACTCATGGCTGAACCTGCTTTATATAAAGGCTGTGAATGAAGACCTCCCCAGGTCCCCGTGAGCCTACATGCGTCCATGAGTCTGATGACCTACATTCTGTTCTTTGCATTTTTGCCTTTGCTTCCTTTTTTTTTTCATTTTTTCTTTCCTTTTTTTTTTTTTCTTCTTTTCCTTTCTTGCTGTTCTGTGATGTTAGACAGTAAGTAAACACTTTTGCTAGTGGGTGGAGTTAGGTGAAGTTAGTTGTCTCACCAGATCACAGGATTATTGCAGAGGTTGTAAAACATACCAGAAATGCTGTCTGCATGAGGAAAGTGTTCTGTTTAAACTGTAAGAAGCAGTAATATGTTGTCTCAGAATTGTTATCAGGATTTCAGAAAACCATCTTGTAAAAACACATGAAGTTGTTTCTGTAAATACATCACTGCCTTTTCCTGTATTCTTCCTGTAAATATTTTCCTGAAAATATAAGTTTCAGTTTGAATTTATTTCACCTTCTGTTTCTGGCATTCCTCATTTGTATCACTTGACACTGGATGATAAATATCGAATGCCAGATTGGCTCTTATTGAGATGCTTATAAATAGTAAAGAATAGTAATTTTCCTCATCCATAGAAGCCAAACACGATCTTGTCACACTACATGATACCAGGCTGCAGACGATGTTCTAATTGCTGTCTACAACTACCTGAAGGGTGGTTGTAGCCAGGTGGGGGTTGGTCTCTTCTCCCAGGCAACCAGCAACAGGACAAGGGCACACAGCCTCAAGCTGTGCCAGGGGAAGTATAGGCTGGATGTTAGGAGGAAGTTCTTGCCAGAGAGAGTGATTTGCCATTGGAATGGGCTGCCCAGGGAGGTGGTGGAGTCACCGTCCCTGGGGGTGTTCAGGAAAAAGCCTGGATGAGGCACTTAGTGCCATGGTCTAGTTGACTGGATAGGGCTGGGTGCTAGGTTGGACTGGATGATCTTGGAGGTCTCTTCCAACCTGATTGATTCTATTCTATTCTATTCTATTCTATTCTATTCTATTCTAATATATACATCCCAAACCAACATGTCCCTAAAATAATTTTAAAGAAATTTATGAGCAAATTTAATAGTAGAACTGCATTGTTCTCAAATGATAGTAGAAACGGTTATAGGTAAGAGTACTTTGAATTCAGAAGTTGCATCACCTTCTGAAAGTCAGTTTTGCCTCGCTGCCTTGAGTTTGGCAGTACTAACGGCCAGCAACCCTTTTGGTACATTTTCTGCAAAAGTACTATAATTAACAGTATTGCAGATGATGTTGTATACAGACACTGTTCATGTTAGACTTCAATATCAGTTAAAGAATAGGATGAAATGTAAACTACCCCAGCATTGTTTTTAAAATGTGCACTAGAGGATGAAAATGTAAATAATATTCTTTTGAAAAAGTGTCCATTTGTTCAGAGACTGAACTATGTAACTAGCCCTTTTTTTTCTCCAGTCTTTAGAATCATAGAATCATAGAATTAGTCAGGG